>LJIJ01002052.1:0-31969 GCA_001718145.1 Orchesella cincta
TCAATCTGTCTAACTCCACAACCATGCTTCGTTCACATCCAAGGTTTCATGTGGCTCGGAAAACGTAACCTCCAAAACTTCCAATGAGAATACAGTCTTTTCATATCGATTCTCTACCCCCAGAGTCCTCCGTTAAAGAACTTTTGAGTGTTTCCTTCCTTCCACACAATTTCTTCCTCGAGGGTTAATCACAACCACCAAACCCAAGGTTCTCGGTCGCTTTTCATTAAACCGTGGCGGATTACCAGTCCAAAGAATCCAAGAAAGTGAAGTGTTATCCAACCACCATTTTCTCCTCGTTTGCACTTTTGCTATTATTCCAACGACCAACTTGTACAAACACATCAGCCCAGAGGGAGAACGGCCATGGGAATGAAATTTGTAATCCAAACCAGACTCCTTTTATTGTCTGCCAGATTGCCATGATCAGAAATTAGTTACTTTTACGCCTAATGTCACAAATTTACGTATTGAGAACGAATAGTATTTTGTAGGGTGAACAGCTCAAAAATCGATTTATTGTATATTTTGTAGGTATTCGTTTTGGAATACCAAATAATCCGGTTAGAAGTGAAAGTGAATTGTAAACAAACCTCATGGACAAAATTGTACAAAAAGTATATTGCTGAACATGGTACAAGTTTCTACTCCTATAAAAACACTCCAGTTTCATTTATCCATGTCGTCTGAAGTGAAAGTCAGCTGAATGTATACCAACAAGGATTGTTTTTATAGTGCTCAACTCTCGGGGCTTTTCGTTTTTCGGATGAAATACAGTGTGCCCGGATATGCAACAAGGTGCTGAGATTCTTTTCCTTACAGAACGCACGCGTTTGCGACAAAGCTCTCAAACTTTTTCATTTTTATTTCGAAATTTCTCATTGAACAGATTGTAACAATGGTGATGATTTTAGAATAAAATAACATGCGCGTGTATTCCACAAAAAGGTGATAGATTTGTTGCATCCAAAAAATTAATATTTTAAAGTACCTTTAATAACTGTTTTCTTCTCAAATTCGAACGTTTCCTAAAATTTAAGTAAAGATCGCTAAAACGCTTTACACAGTTAATTATTGTTCGGTTAATTTAATTAAAAACGGAGTGATTTATTGTATTGGTAATATTTAAATTTTAGATAGCTTTTTCAACAATTTTTTACATACGCATAAGTATTTCCAGCTACCATTTTATTTATCTCCATTTTAAGTAGAAATTTACCAAAAATGGAAGTGCACATTTTTTGTAGCAAATTCGTAATTGTCACTTGAGTATTTTTTACCTGAACACCTATGAAATTAATATGTAATGCAAGCAAACCCATTTTTGGGGCAACTCTGGACACTTAAGATTTGCCCATGCATTCTACTGAACAACATTTTAGCATAGCCCAAATCAACAAAATTTTATATAATATACGTAGATTTTGCAGGTTAGCCAATATTTAAGGCAATACAATCAGCTTTTAAATTTGACTGATCCTTCAACCACGTTCACACGTAACAGCCTATCGAGTTCGTCAGGAATCAACTCTTTACACAAGTGGTTAAACTTCGCTTGATCTCCAAAAACGCTGGGATGCGCATCAAAGGTCAACTCCAATTTCCCCCTGTGTGAGAAGCTGAAGCAGCCAAATGCCGGGGAAGCTTTGCTGTCTGTTGACTCACTCAAAAAGTGAATGCTCGTCACTTCCTTTCCCAGCAAGCTGTATCCTTCCGCCGTTCCAACAACTGACTCAAGGGTAGCACCAACCCCACATTCCTCATTATAAGCCTTCTCGATCAAGCAGCGAGGGAAGGCCCACATCATTGGAACCATCACCTTCCCCATAAATTTATCCAATCCCAGTTCCACCTGCAACTCGTGGAGCTGAGTGGCAATCGCCTTGATTCTTAGTTCTGGGTTGGGTTCACGAAGAGGGACTCTGATATTTAAACCAACCTGAACAAGATTCAAAATATTTTTGTGTTAAAAATTCGAAACCACTTTTAAATTCAATTTTAAAACTCACCAATGATTGCAAAGCTTATTTTTATTTGAAGCCGCTTGCTTGTTGAGAGGGTGCTTTGGCCAAGGAAGGGAAATCTGGACACAAAATTCCTCAGCAATCGCATCCTTTCCTTCTTCTTCCAGAAATGTTCTTAATGCCCCAGAAATGATGGCGAGAAGAACTGAATCCATCTTCACCCCCATATTTCTCACAGAGTCTTCTACATCCTCTAATTTTAACTCGTGAAGACTACCAAGGAATCACGCTCTTTTTGCTCAGGATTTAACTTCACTTTAAAAGGATTTTTCGAGGGTTCAATGCCTAACAGTTTCCCGAAATGCAGAGGACCTTCCACAATCTGCCTCAGTTTGGTCAATCCACTTTGTTCCGACCCTTTCTCAAGAGAAGGCGAGCTGGAGCCGGTCAGCTTATCCAAAATGTGGAGAACAGAATACTTGTCAGCAAGCGCGTGATGATTTTGAAAGCTATTCCAGTCGTCGCTCCTCCATCAAGGGAAAACAGCCAGTTTCAAAAGGTTTCAGTGATTTCTTTCCTTTAAATCCCATTTTACCAAAAATTCCTTAAGTTCTGCGGTAGAAATCGGTTCTGCCTCAACCACATGCTTGTTAATATCCAAGACTTCAGCTGTGGCTCGGAAAACGTAACCTCCAAAGTGTTTCCAAATGCGAGTACAGCTTTTCATATCGATCTCCATTGGAATCTTCGTTTAAAAAGCAGCTTTTGAAGTGTTCCCTCATCTCTTCCACTCCAATTCTCCCTTCGATAATCAATACAAAACCTACGTTAATCTCAGGTCGCTTCGCACTCGAATCAGGGGCGAGCATACAATCCATGGAGTCAAGAAAGTGGAGTTTGTCCACCCCGTTCTCCCCCCGTTTGCATTTTGCTATTCCTCCCAAAACTAATTTGTACAGAGCCATCAGCCCATATGGGAGAATGACAAAAGGAAAAAAGTAGGGTAATCCAAAAAATGCTCCTATTTATCGTGTTCCAGAATGCCATGATTAGTGTTGATTAATATGCCAAATGTAGGGATGCCACTTCCAGCTGATAATTGGAAGAACGAGCAATTAATGCATTGTCACTGTAGGATTGGAATTCTGCTCCAAATGGCCCAAGTTCGCACCGCTGGATAAAGCCAGTTACAATTTAGCAAGTGAAAATAAAATACGCGTTTCTCTGTAACGCTGATAAGCGGACTGGCAGGAGTTGGATTTTCTAATTGTTTTATTACAAAAAAGAACAAATCTCAACTATTCACACAAAAATATCTACAACCAAAAATATGCCTTCTGCACACTTTGGTGTCCAAGAGCCGAGTGGTTCTCACGTTCTCCTTCTCCTTGCCTTGTACTGTCGCCCTGGAGGAAACGCATGAGAACAGAGTGTGTGATGAGCTACCTCGTGCTTCACCACTCTTTCATATTCACAAAAAATCAAATGTGCAGAGCATAGCTCCACCTTCACTATTAAACTAAAACTACTTGGTTCTACGGAAAATGGGTAGAGTAGTCCTATAATGCGACAAACTCCCCCGAAAGACATTTAACTGAGGGTTAAATGACTTTCCCTAACTTTAGGACTACGACAAAAGCCAAAACAACGTGAAATCCAGCGGAGTATCAGTTTACCCCGAATTTTACACTACGCAACTCTTCCCAAACCCACATTTCATTCACACATTTTCAGGATGCGAAGTATTACCTCCGACCTCTCATACGCATGTACACAAAGGGATCACGCCTTTGGACAGATTCACACAAATGAGTTTGGGAAAAGCAATTCTCAAAAAACCATCAAAAACCAAAGTAAATTCCATATTGTTCCAACCCTGATTCTGCATTAAATTCAACAAAATTCAAGAAAGGAAAGAGATAAAATTATATACATTTTATGCTCTAAAACTGGCACAGTATTTTGCGTCAGCATTTCAGGCTCCCGGAAGACTCGTTCCACGGGACATCATACACGAACGGGGTTGGGGCGAAAGCAGATCACTTTCCCCATCATCATGGGCAGTCCGCCCTTCATTTTCTCGCTGTACTGATCCTTCAGTACAGCCTTCAGTTTCCGCAAGCTCCATCGGGAATAACCTCTGGGCAGCTCGCAGCACTAGTCCAAATCTGGTTTTCAATCTGTAGAGGCGAGGAACTCCATCCTTTCCTCCAATTACTTCTTCCACGACTCCCAGCGGCCAGCCAATTCTCTTCTCATTCTCCGACTCAATCAGGACCACATCTCCAGGTTTGAGGGACTGGAAGGATCCACTTTTTCGTTGGTGCTTGAGAGCACCCAAATACTCAGCTCTAAAACGGGAACGTAGAGCTTCTCGAACTCGCTTATCCGCTTCAGGGCACCTCTGGCGCTGGAAGCATCTCGTATGTCTAGCTCAGGAAAGTGGCACAATCCTGAATTTCTTATCATCAAATTGGGGTGAGAGGAACTGGATCATCAGGAGACTCCGAAAGGTAGGTGAGGGGTCGATTGTTGACTGCCTCCTCCACCTCCATCAATAGTCCTACCAGCTCCTTCCTAGTCACTACTCTTTTCCAAGATTTTGCGGAGGAGGGATTTTACAGCCCAATTAGCCGCTCGTAGAATCCTCCATACCAAGGGGCACTAGGTGGGTTGAACCTCCAGTCAATCCCCTTCTGCGTCGCAAATCATCAATCTTTTCTGGTAAATTTGTTGTAGGGCGATTTGCCCAACAAAATTCAGTCCATTGTCTGAGTAGACAATGCTTGGTCTTCCTCGCGGCGGCACACAAATGCTCGAAAGCAGCCAGGAACTCGTCTGTTGACATTCCATCCACCACCTCCAGGTGAATGGCTCTGTAGTAGCACAAGTGAAGAGTGCTACCCAAACTTTTTCTCCTCTTCTGGGATGAGGGGTCCAGCCATGTCCACGCCTGTTACGTGGAATGGTACTCCAGTTCCGGTTCTATGATGGGGTAGGGGAGGCTCAGGAACTTCTAACTTCCTCGTTGTATCCGGCATACCCAGCAGCGAGTGACAACTTTCGACACTCGCGTCGTCCGTTCACCACCCAATACTTCTCCCTCGATTACGCCAGGAGTAATTGGGTTCCTAATGTGGTTGTTCGTCAAGTGTAGGTTGCGTAACAACCTCAACACTATCTCGTTCTTATCCGGTAATATTATGGGATGTGAAGAAACTTCCTCCACATCATGCAGCAACCTCGTGGTCGTTCTCCAGATGCCATCAGGGTGGAGAAATGGTCGCAACTTCTTCAACTCCTCAATGTTCAATCCCTTTTGAACGTGTTTGAGAATCTCCTGCTCACCACGTTCAAGTTCCTTCAATGTTAGGGGTGGAATCGTTGCTCGGCGAGCTTCCACCTGGAGGGGATGAGGGTCCAACTGTTGACTTCTCTCCCAACCGTTCACGATAACGCAGCATGTAGCTGGTTATCCGTATCATCCTGGGTAGTCCGAGATTTTCTTCCAGAAAATCAAGGGGGTCCGTTTTTCTGTGACTGTGAGGTTCACAGCCACAACCTTCTTTTTCTAGGTTAACTATTTCTTCATCGCAGTGGGTGCTCATCACAGGCCAGTCATGCTGTGGCCTTGATAGCCAGTCGGGTCCATTCCACCACTGCGATTCCACTAATTTACGGGCTGAACATCCACGGGAGGGAAGATCAGCGGGGTTGTCCTTGCCTGGAACGTGCTTCCACTGCTCCGTCGAGGATCTCCGTCGTATCTCGAGCACCCTGTTGTGCACAAACACAGCCCAGGGTCCTTCTCCACAAATCCAGTGCTGTTGTGGAGTCTGTATAAAATGTTGTTGGGAGGCTGGATCCTGCAATATCCTTTGCTACAGTTGCTGCCAGTCGTGCAGCAATGTAGCATCCAATTCAATTCCAATCTTGGAATTGTAGTCTTCTGGGGGCCAGTCTGGCCTTACTCTGGATGAGAGAAAACTCGTTTCTCCCCCCGTCTCATCTTCGGGAACACTGCAGCAGCGAACGCTCCTCCACTGGCGTCGGCAGGAAGCGTGAGGCTACAGCGCTCGAATTCGCCCAGATAAACGTATCTGGGGAATGTCACATCCATCAGGAGGGGAATCTGATATTCCCACCTCCGCAACTCTTCTTCAGGGGGTTCTGGGGGTGCTCTGTCCCAGCTCAATTTTTCTTGATGACATTGGTCTCATCTTCTCCAATTCTTCTGGTGGTGTTGAAGCTCTGTCTCGAATCCCACATTGGTCCAGGTCCCACAACGCCGCTCTTGCTCTCGTCTTCTTCTCTACTGGCCCGGTTCCATGCTCCAAATTTTCTTCAATGTAGAGCCTCGGGGCCACATCACTCTCTCCGACAGTTTCCATCGCTCTGGGTGGTACTGTGGTTGAGTTCCATGCTGTTGAATCGGTTTGAGGTAACCTCTCTGGCTCCCTCAAAATTCTCTTCCTTATTTTGTTGAGCAGGCGGGTGCTGCTCAACCTCGTTCTCAATCTTTGGGGAGTTGGGATAACTCCGATTCTGCTGTAGGTCCTCCTCTCGATCCGTTTTGAGACGACCAAGATGACCGTGACTCCGTGGGATGATCTGAGGCGCTGGGATCTTCACTACATCTTCCTTAATCTTCGGGCTGGTTCCCTGGGGCTCCAACACCGCCTTTGCTTCAATCTCCAACATGATGAAGCTTTGCTGAATCTACTGAGTGTGCGCAACGCTTCACACTCATCTAGGCGATTCTCCTCGATGAGTAGTTCCACCAACATTCTCTGTAGTTGCGTGGCTTCTCGAACATGTGCTCTCAAAAAGCGCATGTTCCAATTAATCTTCTGGACATCAGGGGCGTCTCTGCAAGCAACTGCTCCAGAGTCCTCCGTCTCTTCAGCTACAGTTTGTAGCATCTGAGTGAAAAGGCTTGTTAGACTTTCCATTTCCTTTTTCTTCTCCAGTGGTAACTGGAACTGGACTCGTGGTGCGCTGACCTTTGACCTTTTCAGGCACCGATAATCTGCTGGGCTCTTCCTCGGATCCTCAGCAGTCACAGAAGAAATTCTTTCCTTCTTACTCTTCTCAAGTTCTCAGTGATGATTACTAGCTTTGTAATCACCAAAATTCGCTCACTCACTAAAAATCACTGCACTTTATCCGGCAGGGATGCCAAATGTTGCATAATAGCAACCCAAGTTTCTAAAATGATGATCACTGACTTGTGACCACCAAGTATCTGCGTTTTATCCCGGCTAGGATGCCAAATCGTTGACACCGGGGGCTCAATTCAGTTTAGAAAATGATGATCACTGACTTGTAACCATCAAGTTTCCCAATTCACTCACTAACTAATATCCCATTTAATGAGTGACCAATTTTTCTTTAACGCCGATAAGCGGACCGGCACAAACAGAGCACCAAAACAAATATGCCTTGTGCACACTTGGTGTCCAAGAGCGAGTGTTCGCATACCCTCCTCTCCTTGCCTTGCCACTGTTGCACCTGGAGGAACGCATGAGAACGCAAGAGTGTGGTGTGATGAGCTTCCTCGTGCTCCACCACCACTCGTTCGTTTCACTAAAAATCAAATGTGCAGAGCATAGCTCCACCTTCACAAATAAAGTACAAATCAATACTACTTTGTTCTAAGAAAAAATGGGTAGAGTAGTCCTATAATGCGACAAGCGCAATGTATTTAAATAAAGTAAATGTCAACCTAATTTCTTTTTCTGCGAGAAAACCGTATTTGAAAAATTGGCATTGGTCTAATTTAGCAGTTTGTCAATTATCAATGTGTGTTGGTCACTTTGCTTTTGCTGATTTGGCAGAACAAACAATTCAAATTTGACCTTGCTTCCTTTCTTTGTCCATTTGTTCTCGACTGGATGCCCAAGGTGTCAAATTGTTTGGAATGGTTTATTTTTTAACCAATTCTTGCCAATTTCTAGATTTTGTCGTCGCAATTATTATCACTAATTAATTTTATTATGTATAATGGCTAAAATTTGAAATGGCTTTTACTTTTATGTTTGTACAAAAATGTAATGCTAACGTATGAAACGTTTGTAATTAGACGTTAACGCTGTTGAAGTTCATTTTGCTAGAACATTTACGTACTAAGAAACCAAGAACAAGCAGAATACTTAAGTTAATAATTTGTGAATTAATTTAAAGTAACCCTTTCCTATTTATCGAAACGCAATGTATAATCATGTCGAAATCCTAATTAATTTAAAGTTGTTTTAATTCCCTGTTTGAGTTATATACTTGTTAATTTATATAAAAATTGAATATGCCATGTCTAAAAAGACACACAAACAAAAATTATTAACGAGTACATTTTGACAATCTTGAAATTTTAAATCTAGCCAAATGAGCTCCAACAGAAATAATGAAACAAAAAATGTGCCAAATTCGTTTGCAAAATTCCAGCATAAATACCAGAGTTGAAAAAAGTAGCCCTGCAAAGAGAAGTGTGTACAGCACAAATATATTTCCGGACATGGTTGGCTTCTCTGGCTCATAGTCAGTCTCTTCCCGGTTCTCAGCAGATTGTGTCTGAAATATCTGCATCCAAAAATCCCAAATCCCTGATTCTAAAACCGTTTTGATTCTTACTGTGATACTTTGTTTAAATGATCCCTGAGGCGTAAAATAAACGTCCGTGGGTACAGCACCTCTTTGCCTATATATATCCCAGTAGTTTTCATTAAAGATCTGCTCAAATTTAAAGCCATTGACCGAGCCAAGTAATCTGGCAAAACGATAGCAATTTTGTCACAACGTTTTAAAATTTCCAATTCATAATATTTCTGGTTTTCAGTAAACGCCAAGGTTGTTGACAGACGCTCAAATTTATTTTGTGAAATGAGATTCAACACCTGTTTTCGCGTCCCTTCCAATATTTCAACTATGTTGGGTAGGAGTCTTGTGTGATTTAGAAGGAGTTGAACTCGTTCCAATACATCTGGTGAAATATTGAGCCCGAAAACTTGCTCAACTTTCCACATTTCGTCTAAATTTCGTAGCTGTGAGTAACCTCTAACTGCAATCCCTGGATTTTGACTCGACCAAAATACTCTGCCATAAATAAAAAAAATTCATCCCTTCCAACATACAACCCACTAAAATTTCCAGCTTTCAAAGCTTCAACATCGATTTGTATATCAAAACTCCTGTGTAAATACTAAAATTATCCTGTACAAGTTGAGAAATTTTGTGTACGGTTATTACAGCTCGTTTGTCACCAAATTAAAGACATTTTGCCCTTTGTATGCATTACTTAAAACAAGTGCAGCTCCAAGGAACCAGACCGAATCCAGAAAGACCTCTTACTTGCTGTGGGAAGAAAGTAAATCGTCTCCTTGTTCCAGCAAAAAGCTTTCACTAGCGGAAACAAACTACCCACGCAATTTCTTAAGAATTTCTTTCCGTTTTGGAAATCCTCCACCATGCTAACTTTGATAGAAACCGATAATGCAATAAGAAATAGAATCATCCAAAACCAAATCCAGCCATCGAATATTTTTACAAGCTCCAAAAACTGGAGCCCACTCTCTTGCGGCCTTCCACAGCTCAGGAATCGCAAAGCGTTAATCCGATCCTCGATTATAAGAAACGGGTCCTCAAATTCTTTTTCGTTTCGGATGTCCAGCCTAGTTTGAATGAGGTTTTTCTCCAGCTCAGTGGATGGCTTCCAGTTCCCATCACTGGTACAAAACCCACGCAGCAGCTTTCCCGACGCGCTGGGGTAACTAGTTACATATGTGTAATTTCCCATGACAGACATTAGCACATGCGTCAAAGCATAAACTACCTTGTCATGAATCAGCTCAAAGGGTAAATCCACCCATTTGCCAAAATGCTGAATGTAATTTCCACAGTATGCAAAATGTTTACCAAAGTTCATCTCCACGTCAACCGTTGATCCAATATGTTGGCGAATATCCCAGTTCGTTTGCCAATTTTGGGAAAGTACGTCATATATTTGGGCCAAGGTACCTCTTTTCCAAACTTTTAAATCAATTTTGTAAGCAGGTGCTACTGTTTTGCAAGGCTCTAGCTCATCGAATTTAGGTGGATGTATTAGCTTGCAAATTTGAGGAACTTTGATGGAGGTTATTAAAGCTGACTTTCTAACTCGAACAATTCCATGAAAAATATAGGCCGAGTGAGACGAGCCTTGATACTATTCCAGGAAAATTCCTTAGCTGTTTCCTCCAGTTGTAAAAGTGGTCCACGGTCCACTTATTTTCAAATTTTGAATCCATAATCCAAACGCGGAAGGTATTGGTCTCAATTTGCATTTTGTTGTAGGTGATTCCGTCTTTTCCATCATTAGGACGTTTCCACACTGTTGGAAATTCTCGGTCGATGAGCAAGTTCTTCTTTCCAGTGTTATCTACCTCTTTCCAAATACATGAAGGGGTGGAAAGAGAGCGACTTCCAGCTCACAAACCTTTGCTTTGATTGCATTAGGAATTTACGGAATGGAAATATGTTGCAAATTCCAAGCCAATTTTTTACTAGCTTCGAAATGGACATTTGAAAATTTCAGGTCTATTACAGTTCTATTAATACCCGGTGGAGCAGATCCGAATCTTTCTTTGCCGTTTTTTAGTTTCAGTAAGGCCGGAATAAAGTGACGAACTAAAAGTGGGAAAGAGGGTGCTTGAATATCCACATTATGGAAGTTTGTTATGTGAACAAAGCATCCAGAAAATGGAGCAAGATAAGTTTCCAAATTAGTAACCGAAAGAAACTTCCAGGGTGGTGTTAAGTCAAACTCGGCTTGATAATGGAGCTGACGATCTATTGGTAGGTTTTTGAAGGCGTCGCTTCTTTCAAAGAGTTTTAAATAAGTTCCTGTTTCAATACTTCTTTATGGTAGTTCGATTTCTTTGTTCCATTCATTACAAATAAAAATATAAAGTAGTAGAAAACGGTCGGATGCAAATTGTGTTCATGTTTGATTGAATGCAACCCATTTCTGATTTTTTAACAGAGTTAAACACAGAGTTTTAAATGTTTTACTGGTAAGCAAAATATTACACAGATGAAGTATCGCAGCACTGAATATCACACTTCGTGTAGTTCAGAGTTTACAAAGGTTATTTAGCTGAATTTTGTTATATAAAAAAAGCAAGCTCAAGCCATGTCGAAATTATTGGTTTGGCCACAAAACTGGTAAATTATTCACAAACGCTTAATCCTTACAATATACATGTGTGTTGAAGCTACACAGGTAAAACTCTTTGGTATGGAAGGAAAGCTAATAGTTTAATATGTGCAGAAAGAATACAAAGATAGTCGTAAGCGTTTGATATAATATTATTAGAATATACGTGCTGTTATAATATGCAAACACGCGATCTTAGTAAGAAGAAAAGCAATTGTATGAAAATATGCTCGACTACGTTTTAACGAGATAAAAAAAAAATTTTTAAACACGAGCATCGATTGTTCAAATTTTCCTTCTTCCACGCATTAAAATGTTAATGCAAAGGAAAATAGAAAACCAAATAAACAAGTGAAACATTTGGTGTATTATGCTTATCTGTTGCCATCAACATCAATCTAAAGGTGTTCCTTGTTAACTGTATATTGAATTCGAGCTAGAGGTGGGCAAACCGCTTGAAGAAGCGAGCGTACATGGCACTAAAAAATACCCACGGTAATTTTTTTATTGCAAAATTTCCATTAAAGTGTTGTTTTTAATCCCCATTCTAGTCATCACATCACAACCTATAAAACTGCAATTTATATGTCAAAAATCATGTTTTATTCACAGTTTTAAGCATTTGAAACAAAATTACCTTATAAAATGTCAAAGTCTGATTGTTGAACACAATGTTTGACTGTTTTTAAGACGTTTTAGGCTAAAAATGTCCGTTAATTGTGCAAGCAAGCTGGGTCATAATTTTTCTCCAACTTCTCAACTATAATTCGCACACTCACACACATTCAGTCTCCGCATAACAAAAGTATTCCCAAACCAAAATTAAAGGGGAGACACGATTTCACAAATTTGTTATATTCAAGTTTTTCTATTTTGATACTCAATCGTTTTATTTCCACCTCGTCAAAATTCTTTTTCCGAAGGTAGAGAAAGTCAGCTAACAAAAATATACTAAATAAACGCCGTATCTAGAAACCAGCCCAAATGGAGCAACTTATTAGTGACGAACATGTGACTACCATTCTTAGTTACGGTGAAAGTGAAAAAAAAAATTCATAATAGTTTGAGTGGGAATATAAATGAAACTAATGGCTTCATTTATATTCTGATCGAGAGTCGGCGCAATTCTACAAGCATAAATGTGCATTGAAGCATTGTAGGTCGTCTCAGGGATTTTATTTACGTTGTATGGTTTTCTGCGACTCACAAATGTGAGTTGGGAGATTTTGTAAGTTAGGAATGTGGAATCTGACTTCAATCAATTACATATTGGACAATTTTCTAAGCTAAGTAGTTTAAAAAACAAAGTTAAAACGAAATGTACGCTTCTTGTTTATACTCACTCTCGTCAGTTGATTTGCATACCCTAGCGTCGCCTGTAAATTAGTAGGTTTGTCTGTAGCATAAAATTACGGACAAGAAATTATATTTTATATTATATTTACGGCAATTATATTTTCTCTATTACAGTAAATTGTTTGGATTTAAAGCTTTTAAATGATCACTATTTGAGTTAAAATAGTCTCTTTTATTATAGAGCATGAAAAATATTGATATTGCTTTATTGAATTAAAAATAAAAACATTCAAGTAAATATTGACACTTATTGTCAATATTGCCGACAGTAATGTCTTATTATGTCAGTCAAATGCCAGTAATTGCCGGCCATTGCAGTCATATCATTTATTATCATTCCAAACACTAGATAAAATATGATCAAAGAAGTCACTAGACATTTGTTTTAAAGACTAAAGCACTTGCTTAATTAACGGTGAACATTATTATAACAGCATATGTAGATTATATTTCATATACGTTCAGAATGTTAATTATAATTGCCAACTTCTCCACACACGTATTTTACAAACAGCCCAATTAGTACTTATGAGCAATTTGGATGTATTAGTCTAATAAAAATGCATGAGATGTGGTAAATTTTTAACACCTTACTATAAGGGATAATCATATGTTTTTATATTATACAGTACTTTCCACAGAGTAAAGAACAAAAGACCTAAGTAAGCAACAACGTAATTGTGTAATTAACGATGCCATTCAACATTTGCAAAGTAACCATAGCTGTTATTTTGAAATACGGACCCATATCAAAAGCAATCGGGAGCAAAGCGTTTAGTTGTTTTCGTTCCATTTTCGTCAGCACTTTCTTTCGCCAAAAATGAGTAATTTTACCTGAATTTGTCAACGAATTTGCTGAATGATTCATGAAAAACAGGATGAGTATAGGCAAGCATACAACAATGAAAATACCACAAATTAGACAGACGCGAAACTCCTCAATTTGGTACATGGTGAGGCACGCGTACAATGAGAAGATGCATAAAATCATCCCAGCACCGCACATGGTTGGCATAAAAGGATTGTTATTTTTGTTGACCATAGTCATCAACATTCGAAGATGAATTTGATGAGTGCGACATTTTTGAAATTCCAGTTTTCCAACCTTTTTGTTGTCGAGTTTGGTTTGCTTCAGGCTGGATGCTCAAGCAGCGCCTCAAATTCATTTCAGTTTGCTGCTCAAATATGTATGTAAATGCCAGACGAGTTTGTATGAACGATCCGCAAATTATAGCACAAATTTCGGTAGCCATGAAATACAATGCTGATGCTAGTAACCGCCTAGGAATTTCGGGAAGAATGTCAGCAAACTGAATATTAATTGGGTCTTGTGATAATATCAGAGGATACATAAGTGTTCCAAGTGGAAAAAAGCAGGAGAATGAAATAACCAGTCCATACGAAAACAGCTCGGGTATATCCGGCATGCGTTTTGCAGTCGGCCATCCTAATTTCAAAGAGAACCAGTAAGCTCCAATTTCAAATTTTTAACTATAATTTATTCTTACCTTTGTGTTGAACGTTGCCAGCTTTAAAAATTTGATTTATCATGTAAGTATCCTCTCGTGGACTTCTCTCCATCGTGTACATTGTTACTAACGTTTGTATAGTCATGGAATAGCAATCCCATTAATGCAAACTTCCTCCACACAATTTTCAGCTTGGAAAATCCTTATGCTCCGGTTGAGGCGGTAGAGACAGTAGGTGCAGATGCAGATGCATACTGCCATCCCATAACCCAGGCTTTCATGTTCCATCTTGATTTTATTCGATGGGTTTGGAATAAGTTGGGCAGTGCAGCGGTCAAGTAGTATGGTGTGTTGAATAGTTTCTGGAAGAGATGCTTACAATTCAGGTATGCTTCACCGAGTCCCATTTTACAGAATGAGGAATGATTCTTGCGTTTCTAATGTAGTCGACTTTCTACGGGTAGTTCTTTACCGAAAATTCTGTTTTTCTGCACGAATTTAAAAACCAAATATAGAATTCAGATTTTTTTTGAATTTACAATGTTGTCTGAGAGTTTTTACATGACTACTTCCATGTATTTCCCTTTTTTTGCAATTTTTTGGTACTTTTTTGGAATTTTTTTCGTAGTCTTTATGCGGAGAAGAAAGTTTTATGAAGCCGAAGATAAAAAAGTCTATGCTTGTTCTTTTTTTGCATGTTTATATAAAAGATCTAAAATCGTGTTCCTGATTTTGCACATGTAAGGGGTTTGGCAACATGTCGCCCATTTTCATCAAGTTGGTAAAAGAATTTTTTAAACGCTTTAGGCGAGATTTCATAGCTTCTCCTTTATTTCTAGAAAGCCTACTCGAACACATTCATTTCAGGTAACATTTCAGGAGTTCAGTTATGCATTCAAATTTGACAAGTTTTTGTCGTGTTTTATGTTGTGAAAAATATTTCAGAATGATACATGTCGCTTTAAAATAGAAATTTTAAGTTTGATTTTTATCATTTATTGTTAACATACTCACTTCCAAGACCTTTGTTTTAGAACTGATCTTGTGTAATTTCGAGTGTAATGGCTAATATAAATCGGCATAAACGTGATTTTTTCTAAAAATTATACCTAATTCCGTTCCGTTAGATTTGAGCAATAGTTATAAGACACCCCATCTCCACCCATGTAATATTCTACTTCTTGCCAAAAGCTGTTTTCAGAATTCCACCACAACCAAAGTTTCCAGTCTCCAACCCAAACAATACAATTGATAAAGTCAAATGCAAAAGAAACAACGCTCTTACATTGCTATTCAATGAGTCAGCTCTATATCCCTCAACCTCACATTCTCAATTTTACTCGGTAAGTGCTACCCAAATTAATCCACTCTTTCCATTTTTGAACCAATCCGATTCCAGCAATCCATGAACCCTTTTCAGAAACGTTGTTGCAGCCAAGGAATATTTCCAAACCTCCAATTTTCTACCAACTCCCCATAAGAATCCTTACTTATAGTAAGTTGCCTAGCCAGCTTTGGTGTGTGCTTCAATTTGTTCTTTAGCTTGACATAAGCCGTGTCCATCGCATCTTTTGTATCCACATAAGCATCCCGACTGCATCTGGCGATAACCCCAAGAAAATACTCCGTATCAACTGCGCTAACCATGTCGTGCACCCTTCTAAAAGAGTTTGGTTGGCTTTTTGAACTTTCCAAGCCATATTTACAGCAGTTTCGTACGGCAGTTTGAAGTGCTTGTGAGTGAACAATTTTGTAAAAGTTGTTTCGAGCCAATTCTTATGTAAGTCCGGATATTTGTTTTTTATATCTCTGTACAAGATGTCTATTCTGTATTCATTTTTGTATGCAGCTTTCAACACTTTTAATTGGCTATTTGAAAAGGTTGATGAATGAATAGTAAAATTCTTTTCGAACACGTCGTCCAAAGTGTCCATTCTTTTGATAGGGAGTGGAGTAGTGAGGGATTTGATATTAGCAGAGAGATACGCATTTGTCAAAACGACACCAACAATTGCCCAAGCACCAGCAATCCATTTCATTTTAAGAACTGTGGAGTTTCCCAGCAGGATGGCCCATGAAAACACCCATTGAAACACGGATATCGGAACCCGGCGGTTTTTAATAGAATTTGACATCCGTAGTAAAGTACATAGACTCAATCCACTAGCCACTGAAGTGATGCCTAAAATAAGCCAAACATTTGTCTCAAAGGTAGCACCTAATCCTTCAAAAGAAAGCAAACCTTTACTTCCTTCAGTTCCTGCGCATGTGATAAAATGAGCTTTGGATAGTCTACCGACGTATCCAAGTGACTCTGAGGACATAATCGGGACCTTTGTTACGCTAACAAATGGAAAGAATGATGCTATAATTGTTACGCTAGTTATGTCGCTTCCATACACAGTTGAGTTTGGGGAGAGCAGGCCAAATTACGTGTTCCATTGCAACATCATTGTCTTCTTGTATTTCCCTCACTTCAAATGGCAGGTAGAATTTATAAATTTTTCGATCCCTTTGCAGAAGGTGATCCAATCATATTATTACTTCCTCCACAGCAGTTTGATTTCCCCCTCATCTCTTCCAAATCCCGCCATGTGAGAGAGGGTAATTGAGACTTCGAAGGCAGCAAAATTGTGACTGGGGACACAGCCATGTATTCGATAAAGAAGGAAAAGATGTCAGCTCGATCACAATATTCCCCGAAAAAAGTTTCAATCAATTTTTTCAATCGCTGCCACCATTCATCATAGTTATGACAGGAAAGAACGGCTCCATGAGCACTGTGTTAGGTCTCGATTCATCCTGTTGTTCAATCAGAAAAATGAGCTTGGTTGGTTGAATGAAATTGAAGGAAATTAACTCCTCAGATTGTTGCCAGCCATAATCTACTTTGAACAGAATTTCATGGCTGTAGGGAACAAAATCAAAGCATTTCCTAGCAACGTGAACGAAAAATAACCCAGATTTAGCCAGATTGTGGTCACTCCAAGACGCTTTTTTTTGAATCGGTAGTCGAATACTGGGTTGAGGATATCACCGCTAAAATACCTCTTAGATTCTCCCTTAAAATATTTGCCACTTCCAAAAGTCCTTTTACAAGGTGCTGGATCGAATGTAGATTTGCACAAGGCAATTTACTTTGGGAGGTGGAGCTGCTTGGAATTTGAAAATCAGCTGCTTTCCTAAACGCATTGCTCTACCGTCACAGTTCATATTTTTGTCTTCAAGAAATAGGTCACTCTCTTTGGTTTCCGTATCTTCGTAACGATGGAGAGATAGAATTATCGGGAGTTTTTGAAATGGTTCTAAGAAAAATGAGCCATCGTTGAGAGAACTAGGTTGGAGATTTATGTGGTTTAATGCTACGTGTATGCCGCAACCGTGGAAAGGATAAAGTTCGTCTTCAAGGCGAATTGTGTTTTGGTTTTGCTTCGATAATATATTTGCTAGTGAAAGGTTAGAAGTGGAAAAGTGAAGATAAGGAGAAATAAAAAGCAGAATTCTGACCAAATTAATTATAGCTCCCATATTCACAGATTTTTAACAGGGGTTTTGTTGTCAGATAGGTTCTGAAAATATTCTTATTTAGAGCAAACCGAGGAGAGACTATTAATTTGAAATTGTGATACGTAATTCGATTAATTGCCAACAGCCAAGCCAGATGGAAAGTAATAACTTTGAAAGCTGATTCTAAATTTGAAAGCTCAGCCGCACGAAGCACTTAGCTTATATTGCCGGCCGATAATTGCACGTTTATTTCCACGCCTTATTAAATTAAAGTGGATTTAATTTTTAGAGAAAGATTTACATTACAACGTATTTGACCAAAGACTTAATCAAGCTTGTGTGTTTATTTTATTTTATTTGTATTCTTATCTTATGTTTTTGAGCTCTTGTAAAACACATATCTTAACACTATTTAAATTTGAATCAGAGGAGAGCACATTGGCGTTGCTGGTAAGCACGATATGGCAAGATGGGTGGTCGAATGAGTGCTCGGGAACAATTCCGAGCTTGGGTGTGAGTTTTTTCTCATAATAAGTGCGTTTTCTTAATTTCAATGTTGCAAATAGTTGGAGTTTATTCTTGCGTCCACACACCCTACTTGCGAGCATTGCACCTGATGGCTCATAGTTAAGGTTCAGACTTGTATTATTGTATTTGAAAGTTGACAATAAATATGGTATAGCAAATGCCGAAAACCGTCCAATTAACTTTTTAAATTGAATCAATGAAACAAAAACAGGTAAATATATTTTTATGTAGAATTTTTATCCTAACACAATTAGTGATATTATAAATGATTTTTAGTGGCGCTAATTTTTTCATAGCCAAAACACTGAATTTTCAATTATTTGCTGTACCATTTGAAAATTAAAGCTAAAAACAAGTTAATCTAAAAAAGCACAATTCTTGCAAGCTACATTTATGTGTAGTCTTAACTCATATATGGCCGGTATTTACAAACCCGCTAATTTTTGCAAGCTCTTCCACCATCGACAACGCAGCAGTCGTTGCAAACACAAAATATATCCAACTACAGCACAAAAAATTACAACCCTATATAATCTTTTCAGATTCTCCAATAAAAACACAAAACCAGCTATCCCCAAACCAGTTAGCAACAGTGCAAAAATAACAAATATATTCCCTTTCATAGACGGAGATTTTAACTCCGATGACATACTTTCCTCTCTATAAATCGCTCTCCCCACGCTGAACACCTGTTGCCAAAAGCTCCAAATGCCTGACATTGTAACCCCCTCAATTCTTTTTGACATGCCCAAACTCATTGATCCAGTCACTTTTAAAAGTATCGCCATCCTGGTCAAACTCTCTTTTCCAACGTAGACATCGGCTCTCTTTAAATTTTCGCCAGTTGTCAAATTAATAGCAATACGGTTGCTAATGTGACTAGGTAAAACCATTGCTGTTCGGTTGCATCTCCTTAACATTTCAAGCATTTGGGCAGTCTCCCAGTTTCCGTAAAAATCACGAAATTTGCCTTTTTGAGCTACTGCGTCTGTAAGTTGCTCCTTATTCATTCGTTTCTTCATGTACGGGAACCCTCCTGGAAATAGCTCACTGCTTGCCCTCTTCAAGCCGTCAATAATTCCTGGCACAAATTTTGTGTGATTCATAAGGTGTTTCAGATTCCAATAATATTCCGTATAATTTTGTCCATCCTTGTACCAATCTTTCTTTCCCACGAAGCCACCCATAAATGCCCGCAACTCTGAATCTATCCATGCGGTTCTATATTGGTTTACTTCATACTCCTCGTAATTCGTCGCCATAAACTGTGGGGCTGAGAGGGAGTGGTCCTGAATATTAATTCCCTCGTAATTTCCCGACATCACAGTGTAAAGACTCACACTAAGCTTTGTTGCCCTAACGTACATTTCGAATTTGTCATCAATCAGTTGCGACAAATTCTCATACGGTATTGGCTTCCGGTTGGCCACTAGATTGTAGACATTTTGCCCTTTGTATGCATTGCTAAGAATGAGAGCAGCAGCAATAAACGTCCCTCTAATCCAGTACGATCTTTGCCCAGTTGAGGAATTCAGAAAGTCATCCCCTTGCTCTAGCAGCGCTTTCATAAGTGGGAAAAGGCTTTGAATACTCGTTTTTACGTAAGCTACAACATTTTTTCTGGCCGAGCCTTTTACAAATTCCACCTTATTTTATTCTCAAATATTTTTACAAGTTCAACAAAAGCCAATCCCGGGTTTCGAGCTCTGCCACAGCTAACAAACCTGAGTGTGGTTGTTGAATCTGGAATCAGAAGTAATTTATTTTCATGCTTCCCAAACCAAAGTCGTATGTCTAATCTTGTATATTTTGAAGTTATGCGATACTCAGGCTTTCTTCCCACATTCTTGCCATTCTCACAATTGTCGTACGTATAATTCTTCCCCATTATGGATAGAATTACATGAGATAAAGCATGAGCGATTTTTTCCGTTACCGAGTTAAACGGAAGATCTACCCATCGACCCATGTGGTGTATGTGATTTGTGCACATTTGCAAATGTGCCCTTAAATTCATAGAAGCTATGACATGCAAATCGACATTTTGGCTTTTCATCAACCAATACGATTGTCCTGTACAGGATAGTGCTGCGTGTATTTCTGCTAAACTTCCTCGTTTCCATTGATTAAAATCAACTTGTTTTTTAAGCCATGGCCATATAACGTGCATAACATATGGTCTCGAAGGATTGGGTCTTATTACTCTCCAATCACAATCATTCGGGACCATGATGGACACCGCGGATGCGATCTCATTCAGACCACTTCCAGTTCTTTGAGTGTTCATGAAAAAGAAAGTGTCGTATTCGACGGGATTGTAATGATTGCTATACTTCCGATTCCACACCATAATTCCAAAGTCTTGCTGTTGCATTTTCCAATTAAACCAGTGGCCATGATTCCACTTGTTTTCATGCCGACTATCCATTATCCAAAGATTAAATACGTTTGTGGCAAGGGTTGGATAGTCCTCATAGTTTTTTCGGTAGTTTCTTCGAAACCAAAGTTTTGGGAATGTTAAATGAATCGAGAGTTTCTTAAAGGCTACAACGTGAGAGGGTTCGAATACGAAAGAGAGGAGTGTATAAACCAACTGAGAGCTCACATTCCAAGGCTTGCTCTTTTGGAAAAATTAGAGAATCAAAACTGGTACAGTAACCGAAATCATTTGCAATTAGACTGGAGTAGGGACAATTGTTTGGTAAAACGGTTACTGAGGTAGCATTTAGTCCAGCTGGTGCCACGAAAGTTCCTCGTAGTAACCATCCATTTCAAAAAATGCTGGAACAAGTGTACGAGTAACGAGCGGAAAGTTGGGTGGAAATATATCAACATTTTGAAAGTTTAATATGTGAACAAAGCAATTGGAAAGTGGGGAAAGGTATTCATTCAAGTTGGAGACGGGTACGAATTTCGAACGTGAAGTAGTTCGGTACCGCTCTTGATAATATTCTTTTGTTTTCGGTAACAACCTGGCATATTGATCACCTTTTTTCAAGATTTTGGAAAGTGCCCCTACCTCAAAGCTCCAAATACTACGAGATTCTACGAGAGCTGTACGAGAACTACAATTTTCACTAGGGAATAGTAGAATAATACAAAAACATGTGAAACACGTGAAATTAAACATCTTGTGACAGAAACTTGTCAATGCTCCAGATTCAAAATTGATTTTTTACCTTCGTTATATATAGTGAGCTTCTAATTTTTTACCCAGTCCGTCTGGTAAAAATGTTTTGACAATAAAAGGAAAGATATTTACGTTGAAAGTACAGGCCCATAAATGGAAATTGAGTTCTGAACGTCTGCTCTTTTCCCCTAACCTTTTTTAAATGAAGAGTTTAGATTGGATTCGGATCTTCCTGTAAGTAAAACCATATAATTTTTTCTATACATTCAAGCATACACAGGAAGTGCTTTGGTACAGAATTTAGAATAATGTCACAAATCTTTGACCTAATTTATTCAAACGAAAACCGGTTTGAACTAGAATTCCAAACCAGAGTTTCGCTGTGAAGTTACTTAAAAGCAATATTAATTTAAAACCTAGACGTGGATAGCTGGTTTTATATAAAATATTATTACTTAGATTCCGATTAGATTACTTAGACTATAAATATTCCGCCCTGCTTTTGGTAAGATTATGCTTTAGTTGCTTACATGATGAAACAAATTATTGCTAGGATATTTAATCTACGTAAGTAAGTTGTGTCGTGCTTCTTGAAAGCTGAAAATGTAAAATTTTCTTCCTCTCTTTTTCTTTTCCCTATGATACCCGGATTCATTAAAACATGAGTAAAATATGCATGTATTAACATTAGTATAAAATTCTTTCTTTTTTATTTTGCCGCAAAATAGGCTTTTCTAGAACGAAAAGACAAATTTTAGGAAACCGTTTGTCATAAATTTGTAGAACCTAAATCTGGATGTTCTAAAAATTCATATAATATATATAATATATTATAATACAATATATAGTATACGTAGCGAAAAATTTGGAAAAATCTTCAAGGACTTGGTTTTTTATGCATAAGAAAATAAATTTGAAAATAAAAAATTATCAAGTTTTAGTGCAATCTACGTGAAAACTATTAATTCTGCATTCCGTATTTAGTATTTATACGATTTTTAAATGCCAACGAACGTTCGTTTTGACATCTACGAAACCTTTTTACGAGTATGTAGGTCTTAATGAGTACCAATTTAGCTCTCTTGACATACCATCTAGATAGGACCGAACGAAAATTAATTAACTAAAGCGTATTTGACATTATGGCAAACAGAATATTGTAAAGAGCTGTATACATATTTCCAATCGTTGCCATCATGCTTACCAGTTGAAGAAATAAGACTTTCGGGCAACCTTACGAATAAGTGTGCAAAATATAAGTGATCTGTATCAGCCATATGCAATATGAAACCGTCCTATTAAAGTCTACCATTGCCATCCTTTCATACATGATTATACACTTTGGTAGAGCATTGTTTACACACATAATTTATGTAAAAACCAAGTATTTTGGCATTAGTTTTCTTGGTAGACTTAGTTTTTGTTTTAGAGATGATTCTAAATTTGGGCTGTTGGTGAATTATAAACTCACTTTGGTTGCATGACTTGGCATGGACATCTTTTCACAGCTAATACATTACTTCCGACTCATATCCGTGTAAACTATTCTACACTCAGTTCGAATTTTTCTGTCATATGGTACTTATGTATCAATACTTCCAAAGAAGCCCAGTTCTAACATTGAAAGCAACAAGTTTTGCAGGTGGCCGTGTGTAATTATCTGCACCAAACGATGTGTTGGTTTGAACGTAAATTAATGCAAACAAAACCATAAGCTGGAACAGAGTAAAATATGTATTCGTTATAGCACCTGGTCACTAAAATCTATGCTCAAGAGATCGTCCGCAAGACATAATGAAAAAACTTATATTTTGTATGAAACATAGCGGAGTAATTTTATCCTGAATTTCGGATTTAAAAAATGTTTTGAAGGCTACGACTACAACATTTAAAAAAAAGGTAGAATCTGAAATTTTATTTCTAACTACATAGTTTTTCTTGTAAAATCTTCTAAACCATACTTAGAAGTACCTTAATTCAACAGAAAGTCTATGGATTGAAAACATTATAATACATATTTAGATATCTCTAACTCTCTATTGTATTAGAATTGAATATTTTATTGAGGTAATTCTCGAGTGTGAATTTTTAAAACACGGTATTTTAAGTATTATGAGAAATTTCTATGTAATTCGTTTTTAGCAGTGCTGCCCAATACCGATTGTACCTTACAATCTAATGCTTGATGTGTGTAATAATGAAATCGTAACACAAACCAATAATATTTTTAAATAGTAAAAAAAACTACTTTTACCTTTAAATTGGTAAGAACGAGTTTTTCCAAATTAAAACTTAATAGCCAATTAAGTCAAGTAAGCAGCAACGTAATGGTGTTATTAACCACAACATCCATAATTTGTAAAGTCATCAAATTTGTTACCTTAAAGAACGGACCCATTTCAAAAGCAACCGGAAGCAGCACCGCAATTTGGTTTCGTTCCAATTTTTTCATTGCTTTCTTTCGCCAGAAACGAGCTATTTCATTGGAATGATCAAAGGTCTTGCCGAATGACGGCAGAGAATGAAATGAGAAAAGGCAAACCTACGGCACCCAAGCCAAAAACAAGTACCAATGGTAGAAGTTCTTTAACATGATACATAGTGAGGCAAGTGTACAACGAGAAGATACACATAAGCATCCCTACACAAGTCATGGTTGGAACGAAAACATTGTTGCTTTGGTTAACCATCGTTATCAGCAATCGAAGTCGAATTTGAAAGCTGCGAGATTTTTTGAAATCACAGCTCCACAGTTGTTTGCAACTCTCCGGTTTTCGCCATTTTCAATGCTCAAGCAGTTTCTCAGATTGATTTTCGTTTGTTCCTCAAATATGTTCGTAAATGCAAGTCGAACTTGCATGAATGGTCCACAAATTCCTGCACTAATGAACCCTGTTGAAAAAATATATTCCAGAGCTAACAGTCGCCTTGGAATTTCTGGGAGAATTTCAGCAAAGGCGAGATTAAATGGGTCGTGAGATCGAATCAGAGGATAATTCCGAGTTCTAATGACAGGCCAAAAAAGGCAATTTGTAGCCCATAGGACAATAGTTCGGTCACATCTGGGGGTCTTTTTGTATTTGGCCAACCTATGTTTAAAGAATAATTCAGTAAATCAAGCAACAGATATATACCATTATTATTGCTTACCTCTGTATTGAACCCTTCCGGCTTTCAGAATTTGATTTATCATGTGTGTATCATCCAGAGGGCTTCTCTCCATTGTATATATTGTTACTAACGCAAGTAAAATCATGGGAACTACAAGCCCGTTGACGCAGACTTCCTCTATCGACACATTCTGTCCTGCTTGGAACCTCATTATGCTCCTTTTAAGGCCGTAGAGGGAGTAAGAGCCAGCGCAGATAGTCACAGTTATCACGTAGTTCCAAGCTTTCATGTTCCATCGTGATTTTATGGACGGGTTTGGAATTAGTGTTGCGGTGCGACTGTCAAAGTAGTAGGGAGTGTCGAATAGTTTTTGAAAGAGGTGGTTGCAATTCAGGTAAGCTTCGCCGAAACCCATTTTGCTGAATGAGGATTGCTTCTAAAATTTGAAATTCGACTGTTTTCTAAAGTCGAAAATTCACTTCTAAAATTATCTTCAGGTACTTGGACTTTAAAAGCTTTAGAATTCAGTTAAATACTTGATGAATTTACCTATCGTTTTTACATGAAATTTTTTAGCTGATGCTGACTTTGAAAACCTGCTTGCATTTTTAGTCTTTTTAATACTCTATTGGTATTTGTATGGTACTTTTAGATAACCAAAATTTATCAATTTATGTGATGTCTTAAAATATCTACAATTTTTTATTACATTTGGATATGCCAAACAAAGCTTTTTGGTGCTGAAAACTCAAGAAAAAAATTTGTTTGGTTTAAGAAATTTCATGTTGGATTTTTATAGGCGATTTGGAACTTTTTATAGCAAATGTGGAGGTAGACCGGGAATGCCGGAAAGAAGAAAGAATGTCACTTTAAAATGACTTTTCTGTTAAAAATAAATTACTTGAACGTGCATGTAAAAGTGAAAAAGTTTTTTTTAAAGCTTACATGCTTTTTGTAATTCCATTTTATATAATTTTCGGGGATGTTTTAGATATTCACTACTTATTTTCTCCGAGTATCAAAATCTTACTCAAGTTTTGTTGTCACGTTTTCCATCTTCATGTATTTTTCATACTCTGGTTTTATACAGGTTGGTTATCGTGCCCCAACTCTCGTCAAATCACGTTAACGAAATTCTTCTTTATTTTTCTGTGCTCATCCATTGTTTTCAGATTCGGTACATTCATAAAAAAAATAATAATATTTTTGCAAGCCTGTCTCAACCTTTTCGAGGAAGACTTTTAATTTAAGAATTTTACTTTTTAGACATGAAATGAAATGACATTTCATCTTTGATTTCAACATTGACATGGTTCTATGTACTAAACCTTGTAAAGTTACTGCGTAAGAGTACCCAAATGCGCATTTTTAATTTGGTTTGACCCCACACATGTTTGGATTACAATAGAATTAGTTCGTTTACATAAAGTATACATTCAACATTGAGCTGCATACCTTTGTATGAAAAAAGTAGCATCACTTTCCATCAGTAAATTTACTCATAGCTTTTTTATTGTAAGCAAGCGCACGTATTTTTAAGGATTAACTGGATTGAATGTTGAAGACTCTAGTATGCAGATACTAATGTACACCACAGAAAACGCAATGCATAGAAATGCATACAACATGCATATTTTACTTCATGGATTATGGTTCTGTTCCTAATCTTTTTATGAGCAGAGCCAGAGTTACAAAGTCACCTACTCCGTCCGAAAACGTCGAGGGTAGCTTTATATACATAGTGTGAGGGATTTGGGTTTTGTGTTGGAAAATTGTAGCAGCCAAAAACAAGCACAATCCGATTTTAAACTCCGACTGAGGAACACTGAGCTCTAATTTTTTACTCCAGTTCAACTATATTTTACCCTCCCATCTAATTTTCATATTTATTTCCTTCAAATTAAAAAAATACAATGTTCATGAGGACAAGCAGTTTCGTATTATTTGGACTTCTAATATTCCTTGCGGGCAGGAATCAAGGAAACAAAATCGGAAACAGTTATGGACCAGGTACATTGAAAGCAATTAAGAAAAAGCAATACAAAAATTGGATATATTATAACGAAAAATATTCTTGTCAATTTTATAGGTCACCAACCTCTTCAATGACTGGGATGGGACTTACACGGCTCCTTCACCCGCTTCCATACAGAAACGAAGAGCACCACCTGCAACTGTGATGGACGAGGTGAATTTCATTTTATACTACTACAAATTCATTTTTCATTAAAAATTTAATTCTTATTTTCTAGTATCATAATCATTTAACTTTGATGAATTTACAGGTAACTCAACTATTCAACGATTGGGACGGTTCTTACATTGCCCCACACTGACTTTCATTCGCACTTCAACCCTTCGGAACCAGATCCGATTTTAGTTTGATGAAATATTTGATATTTTATAAAGTTTGGATGTATTTTGTTGTTACCATAATAATTTTTGTTTTTCTCTCATTACTAAATTTTCTTGAGTAATAATCGTATGCCTTGGTGTTTCTTCAAATAAAAGTAAAGTTTTTGCAATTTATACGAAACTGTTGATCAAAATATGATTCTCATGATAAGTTTTTCATGTCACCTTGCGTTGATTTAACTCATGAAAAGTACAAGTGTTTTTGGGATGCATTGATAATGATAAAAAACATTAGCAGAATTCACAGATAAATAAACCCCCGGTTCTTCAGAATTTGATTATACAGAAGCACCATAATATGCATAGAGACATAATCCATGCATGAAGGATATTTAAAAAGTCTTTGTAATAGTAAATTTCATGATACAGAACCAAATATTTTCCAAAATGTCAAAAATAACTTGAGCTTTTTTCTCAACGCATGTGTTTTATTTTAGTGAGGTACATTTTGTTTAAAAAACAACCCTATGTTTTACATCATATGCAGCAACGGGGCTATAATCCTTTTCCACGAAATGTATTTTAAGGCAAATGGAAAGAAGTTTGGGATGTGCATGCATAAAACAGTCACCACATAAGTACTTACACAGTTCTAAAAAAATATAGCAGACTGTCGCCGACCCACGTAGGCCACGTTTCATACCCTTTCGTTCAATACGTAAAAGGCAAAATTGTATTGTAAGTACTTCAGGTTCTACACAAGAGTGTATTTAAAATATTTATTTTTGGTACCCTCTTCTGTTCCTCATTTCTTCACTTCTAAGCGAATGCCACCTTTGACAAGAGAACTAACTCATATGTCAACCTAGTATCCTCATATAAAATCGAAGCAAAATTGCTGCATGATTCCACTGTTTTCCTTGGGTTCTTTCAGTAAGCATCAAACCAACCGAATAAGAAACCTTCATATCTCCAATATATTCATTTCTCGAGCAAAATGAATTTCTCAACCAATTTGTACAACCTCCGCTTATTCCAACTTTTTATTTTTGTGGTCTGCATTAGCATAAGAGACACATCTTCATCAGTAATGGACGAGGTGAGTATATACTTGTCAGTTTTGCAGAAATTGCACTGCTCAATTTCCAAATAATGATTTTATTTCTTTCTTAATTGTAGGTCATGGATGTTTCAACCATGGGATGGATCTTATATTGCCAGGCCACCTAGATCTACTATCATTCTTCTGTTGACTTTGACGTTGCCCCAACATGCGACTGTTCTAACTGCCCCAGCAACAGTGGTGGAAGCGGATGGATTTCTTCTGGAGCCTTAAAAAACTGCAAGGCATCTTGTGATGTTGCTTATCAAGGTGATTGCCTTTGCACTAAGGACTATCATCCTACCGGTTGTACTCTCCAAAATTGCACGCAGGATGACAGCAACCTTCCAGCCAATAGCTATGCTTGTTACTGCACACTGGAATTCGAACCAGCAGGATGTGTTTCTCATTCTAATCTGCATAATTTTAATTGTACATCCGGTGTTGGTTACCAGAATGGATGCCAGTGTAATCAAGTATTTCATCCGAATGGTTGCAGTATTAGTTTGTGTGGTAGAAACCAAAATAGTGGCGGTGGGTTTATATGCGTTTGTGGGACGCTTGATCACAGGTTGCATGGATGTGTAAAGGAACTCAAGTAAAAATCTTAATAATTATGGTTGTATTTATGAATTTTTATATTAGTGTTCGATAATGTGAAGAGCTAATTTGATCGGCATTTAATAATTAAATAAATATTTAATTATAAAAAGTATATCAGAGTAAATGAAGCATGATGAGATAACATCTAGAATTTACGATTATTTTTTTTTAAACGTAACGTTATGGATGCATCTGCTGAATACCCTACAATATGTTCATATAACTTAGTATATTCTTTCAGCTACGTTTCAATCGATTGCATTTAAACATAAACATTTAAATTGTGGAGTTTAAAATAAACCGTATTAACCATATACCTCATATATTGAAACTTACTGCGCATTCAAGGATTCACATATAATTTCCTTTAAAAATCATTGAAATCATTACAAGTCTGCCGAGTTGCTTATACAGAGCAGCGTTCACATCGAAGGTAAAATGTCGTTTTCAACTAGCATTCTTAAATAGAATAATCTTAGTATCTGGAAACATCATAGCTCCACCGCATAAAATGAACTTATGTTTGATACCAATTTTCAGGTGTTTTGTTGTATTTCATGCTATGGTATATATGGCGTAGTACCTAAAATGGCCAGAAATAAAATATCATTCTATTTACGTGCACGTAGATAGACTGGTCTCGTACAATCCTGAGACAGTAAAAACCCCCAAAAAATAAAATCAAACTGTGTACGTACCCTTTTCTGCTACTTACCACATGAAAGCAAAGAGCTACAATGAAAATAATTTTTTTTATCTACATGTCATAAATTAACGCAAATGCTAATAACAATATTCTAATACAAAACCTTATACCTATATAGTTATATATTAAGGGTTTATCATTCCTTCTACAACTGATAGTCAGAAGAAAAATAAAAGCCCCTAAAAGTAATTAAATTTTATGGGATAAATGTGGCAAGTTAAATGATAATAACTATATGTATGCTAATTTAGACAAAAGCTTTGGTATATTACAATACTTTACCCGTTAAAATCGCTAATAATTGTTTTTCAAAATGAACAACATTTATATCATATATTTTTGCGATCTGGGCCACTTTTTAAAAGGGATTAGTTTTATTGTATCTAAAAATCCATCCGGCAAATAAAAGTGGCAACCTAATTACTTAACATCACTTTGAAAGGTTCTAACCAATACTTTATTAAGCACTTAACAAATTACTGATTAATTTGAAAGCTAAATCTTGCGTCATTAGAAGAAAGTAACTCGTTTGATAATGTCAACGTTTGCAATCAGCTCAACCTAATCCATGGTGCTGTAAAATAGTTACAGAACTCTCTTCTTACTATATCAGTAAAAAGTAAAAAATATCTGACTTAAAAGAAACTAATGTTGAAACATTTACTATAAATGGCTCATTTAATCAATTTCGTTTTATCGCTTTTTATTTCTTCATTGGTTGTAATTTCATCTTCTAATGCAGCCCAAAGTTTTTCCATAATATTTTTCCAATTTCGTTTGATTTAAATTGTTTTCTGAACATCATTACGAGAAACTTGACGAAATCAGATTATCAAACTGTGTTCGACTACACCGAACTTTTACATTTGGGGGGTGGTTATACAATCTTCGACACATTCAAACTTTCACTTGGAATCACCCAAGACGATATTGATGACAAAAATCTAACGTTTTCGGATGGATACTTCAAATTTGTATCTAAATTCAAAATTCACTGCATGACTTTCCTTCTCTCGACCACTACAATGAACGGAACAACAACGGCTATTCAAAATTCTGGGTACGGTACATCAGAGCATGTTTTGTTTGTCATATACCTAACCAGGATTCTGATATAATACAAGGATTTCAAAATGACCTGTTTGTTTTAGACTTAACTCCATTTCATGCTCCCATTGTTTTCGTTTAGACTCACTTTCATTTGGCTACTGTTATTTCTGCCCTTCTGATTCTAAATTGTTGTTGATACAAATCAAATGTAATGAAAGGCTTGACCAGCGACTTATAACTCAAAAACTACAATTTATGAACAGCCAAGGATATGGAAACCGGTTAGAAGTTTGGAGCGCAATTAGCCAGTTTACAAATGCAACTGAATTTCTACAAAATTTCACGGGAGTTGACAGCCGCACCATGCTAAACAAAGCAATGCAGGAGTATGTTCTACACCAGTTCTATTTCCTCAACATATTGTTAGGTAAAATCAACACTTCAATGACGGTATCTTATCAAAGTCCGAAAAGTGACGATCCCAGTTCTCGTTGGTTTCTTCAGGTTTATTTTGCAGAAGGCGCGATTGGAATGCCAATTAAAAATAAGTATGCTGCCTCCAGAGGGCACCTTCTATATTTCGACGTCGTAGAACCAGACCTGGTTGCATGTGATTATGCAGACGATCTCTCTAGCTTTGATTTGAGTGGGACTGTAGCTATTATTGATTTAAATACCTGGATATAATATTACTTTCTGTTATGGCGTATGGATTTATTTACAAAGATTTCTTGAAAGGATGTGACTTGCTGTGGCCCCTGTTTGATATTGAATGTTGCTACGAACACAATCGTAAAATTATTTGGCCGTATTTCATTTCGATTGCGTATATTTCCTACACGCTGCAGAGTTTTATTTCATCGGAATCTATGAAACTTTCGGAAATACCGTCGCTGATGGAACTAACTGGCGACGGATATAAAATTTGGGTAGCAGCAGCGTACCGTCTACTTGGAGGTGGATTTACTTCATTAAAAAGTGTCGATGCCATTGTTCCTGCATTCATTAAGGATAGATTCGTTTCGATTTTTCCTATGGTCGAGCTTTTGATGTAATGTCTGACGTATATCCAGATTTGGAAATTCTACTCAATCGAGATAACTTGACAGACGCTCTGGAAATCTTATCAAGAGAAAAATTAGCAGTGCCATTCGGTGTAGTTGGACCACTGAGAGCTGCATTGCAACATTATTTGATGTATGTTCATGATAATTTATGTAAAGCATTTGATGTTATGAAGAGTTTAGCCTACCTTACACTTATAGAGTTTGGTCGTATTTGTCCTTAAAATTGTATTGGATGCAGATGTCATTTATTGAATGTGGAATTTTTGATTTTGAGAAACATTTCTGGTTGGGGGTGCATAGGAAAAAGTATCAACATTATCAGCTAGAAAATGCAGACAGTTTTCGTATGCCGAATCCAATCAGGTTAAAATCAATTTTAGGGGTTGCTGCAGCAATACACTGTGCTATTGCAGGGGGATTATTTTTAGTTAATGGAGTGCTAGTATTGGTTAGTAATAAAGGTGTACTAAGGGAAACCCTGAATACTAATGTAAAAATTTTAAAATATCATTTGCTTGTGAAGGTTTTAAAATGGGGCGGTCTGTGTAAGTTGCATTGGTTGAAAGTTAAACAATAGTTTGAATTAGATATTTTATTAATAATCCCCAGGATTCAAAAACATTTATAGCCTTTTTGCTCAAGTTGTTCTTGAAGGAAAACACGGCGCTAAGAAACACTATTTAATCGATCAGAGTCTTTAAGATATGAAACCAACCCTATTTATTGGATGAAATACCAGATTAAATCCACTTTCGTATGCCAGTGTTTTTGTTGCAACATTTTAAAGGATATACATTATATTCCTGAATTCTTGCTTCTAAAAGTCAAACGCAC
>LJIJ01002053.1:0-31965 GCA_001718145.1 Orchesella cincta
GTGGTATGTCACATCACGTTCAACTGTCAACCCTTTATATTTTTGCCCCAACATTTTTGCTTTCTATTATCATTTATATGCGTAGCTTAAAATTAGAAACGGGTTAGCAGCCAATTGAAATGAAAATCAATGTCGTTTCAAAGAATGCGTAATTGGGTTCTCCCCTCATGAGTCAGACCCAGGATGCGACTTCCAATACAACGTGAAAAGACAATAAAACTGAGAAAGACAGTTGTAAAGTAATTGGGTGGAAACCGGGTAAGAAAAAAGATTTTTTTGTTTGGTCCCAAAGTTTTGTCGGCAAAATGAGTTGTCTTTATATGAAAATATGTTATTATGATTTCTTTGCTGCTTACAAACTTTTTATTTTATTATTTTGGCTTCCTCAAACATTTAAAAACTTTTTAATAGCAAAAACTCTCGTTGACATTTAAACAAGTTATAGTTCCTAGTATTTGCTTTTCTGTTCCCAATTGGATACATAGCCGTACAAACAATATGTGTAGGAGTTTATGATTCAAAGTTGAAAGACTGCTTCTTGTTTGAAACGTTCCCCCCATATACAAGCATGAACGTTATTATCACGTGAAAGAGTGTAAGCGACAGAAAACAATTACAAGGAGCGACAACTCATTTCAGAAATGAAATGATCCCTATGCCACCAACCAACCAACAGGAAAAATACTTTTACGTGTCAAGTCATGTCGTTTCACTCACAATCAAAAAATGAGTGGGATTAAAAATGAAAAGAACATAATAAGATTTTCACACCAGTAACTCATTTCAGTGGGCTAAAACTGGATCAACAAAATTGAAGTAGTTGATTTATCCGAAGGAGATTGAACTGGAATAAAAATCAACGAAAAATGTAAGCATTCTTCTGAAACTCAGTTTGTGTTCAAGTAAACATGCCAGGTTCATTCTAAAACAGTACGATTTTTCGGTAGAACTATTTTCTCCCTCGTTTCTGAACAACGTTACGTACTGTAAACTTCATCAAGTCAACCCACGGGTTTCTTGGAACTGGCCAGCTTTCAAGACAGCTTATTGTAGCCAAGCCAAAGCCTAGTACCTACTCATTTACAGTAAGCATATTGCACCCCCTAATTCTTCTTCTGTCTCTGTTCAACAATATGTCCCATTGTTTGACACGAAAGAACCCTATATTTGTTGCCTTGTTCTTTTAAAAAATGATGCCTACAAACATACCGTGTTGACGCTACTCAATATTATTACGGAGTTGTAGCATTATAGTTGGATTGACAAGAAAAGAATCGAATTTCAGTTGGAAACAGATGAACGTTTAGCTAAAGTGAAAAGACGAGCAAGACCTTTTCTTCCCCCTTTGCAGACATTTACATCCGTCTTGTTTCAAAACCCGAACGAAGATGACAATTCTCTGTTAGTAACAATCGACACTGTCGCTACAACAAGTACTCCCAACAAAATTTTTTTTTTGAAACAAAGCCTTTTCGTTGAACGAGTGCGGGTGCACAATTGTTTTTGTAAGGGTAGCATTGTCCCACTCCCACGCCCTCATAAGGTCTCCTCAAGGGCTAAGAATGTGTACTTTTTTAGAGAGCTGTTACATTTCTGTCAAAAAGAACAAAGTAATTTGAGTATAATCTAGACTGCGTTTCTTTCTCGACCAACACATTCAAGTTACTGATCAAGCAGAAATGGTAATTATGCTGCTATGGAACAAAAAAGTTAATTAGGATGTTTAAAGCTCAAAAAGGAAAGTATCAATTTTTCCGGCAATAACCCCGAAAATTAAGGATTTAAGAATGACTTTTGTTTTGCAAATACTTGCTCAGTTTCAACATTCAAAGTGGAAGGCATAAAAATAATATATTTTTGAGAACCAACTTCAGTTATATGCTATATTAAGCATGCTAACCAAAAAGCCATGTTTTCCTAAAAATTCCCTTGTTTTGTTTACAGTCTGTCCAGACCTAATAAAAATAGGATGTTTGTCTATCCACGTCTTTTAAAACTTCTCTTTTGTTTTTGCAGTTTGAGGTCTACAAGGCATCTTCTCATCTCATCTCCGTTTCCACCAAACTGCACTCTCTTTCTCTCATCACATGTGTGCTTTTACAAACAACAAAAGTCAAAAAGAGTAACGCACAACTGGGACCAGACCAGGTTTTTTGAGTTGACGGTGAGGAAAAAGCCCGAAATTGTAACAACAAAAGCACACATTGTGAGTCATTGTCTTAAAAATCCTCAGTTTCGTTCCCACAGTCAGAGTCAGGCATGTCATGCCGTCACCGTTTTGTTGCACGGTAGTAACCTCGTTAATTATCCTCTCTGATATACTCATTCCCCATATCTCCACCCTCCTCTCGTTTTTTCCGAGTGGTTTTCAATGGAAATTTGGAAAGAATGGGTAGGGATTACAACAGAAAGTCAAACTTGAGCTTAAAGATAAAGTACAATGTCTCCAATGAACTCTCAAAGGTGTTAGAAATCCATCCACACATGTAACTGTTTAAAGAGCTGGGGCCAAGACCTACTCCATACATCTTTCTTTCATCCATCCTCCTCTTCTGTTGTTTTAAGTGCATCTCTCTCTCTCTAAACGCGAGACTGATTGTGAGTTGTTCCGACTTAAAATTTTACTTTTTCCTAGCAATACTGCATGCTCATTGAGATTAGAACTGAACTGAAGAGAACAAAAGTCCAACATCTCGGGTATCATCCCGGGACAAATTGTTTATTGACAGGGATAGATTCAAAGTGGCGCACACTGGGAAATGAGATAAACGAGAAGTAGAAACCACTCCATGGGACAAAACAAATGTTATAAGGCAATGCGACACATTTTCCATTGTAAACGGAACTTTTTTTAGCTTCGCAGTCCAGACCTATTTTTAAGCCCAAAATTTTGTAATTTGATATGAAAATCCCCACGACAAAAATACATAAAAAGACGGAGAAGAAATGAGTATTGTAGTCTCCCACACAAGATTTCTTTACATAAGAAGGCCGGGTACGAGCCAGTAAACAAGCTCAAGACAGCACGGCATTAAGCTTCACCATCAATATCAGCATCGACCAGCATATTCTTGACTGACTTGAGTTGTATTCACACTCATATTAAGGTGGAGTGGAGTATCCTCTGGAAAATTTCATAAAATGTGATGGTTTACTACACTTTCAAGGATTCCTTTGTTTTTAACAAGAAAGAAACCAGACATTGTCATAATTTCTTCTTTTTTCTTAAAGAAACTGCATGCATACACATAGAGGAGTATTTATGCATTCAAGAGTTCCATGTACATAAATATGAAGTTATACCTTTATCTATCATGTGCATGGATAACATAGAGTACAAAAGCATTCTTTCAAACAAAAAAGAATAAATACATCCATCCATCCAACCAACCATTATAATTATCAACATAGGCATCACCACCACTACCACCGCGCGTAGAAGAATACATAGCCTATGGCATAGATATCTGGATCCATAAGCATACACGCTACTCGGCTATATAAAGCTAGCAAACAAAAATATAAAACTTGACTGATTGGTTTAGTGCAAATAAACATTTGAGAATTGTTTAAAACCACTTCACAAAAGAAAAAGAGAGAAAGATATTTATAACAGAAAAAAGTCGAACCAGCCATGCCGACAATGCACAGCGTCTCATTCACTCTTCCTCTTTATGCGCATTGGCTACACGAAAAGTCCAAGAGTATTTTTACAAGAAAAAAACCACTACATCTCTTTTCAGGTATACACATCCATGCTTATTAATAAAGCTAGCTATCCTTTTGCAAGCAAGAAACAATGCAAATTCCATCTATCTCTGACATCATCATCCTAATTCACTTTCACAGATGGACCAACTCATCCACAGCAAAGGAACACGTACAAAATCATAGCCTTTTCTCTTTCCAAGAGTGTACCATAAATAAAGAATGGATGTGTACACAGTAGACAGAGAGACAACTCAGCCCACGAGATAAAAACGCGTAAAACATTGTAACATCCATCCAGCGGCAAATCGGCAATTTGCTTAAAGAAACGGCTAGTAAAGTACACACACGTATTGTATTCCGTTCTGCATCCTTATATGTGTATGCATACTTATAAGTAAGTAGTTATAGTAGGGAAAATAATGTGTATTATTGCTTTTAGCAAACAAGAGGAAAAAAAGTACCAAAGTAATGCCGCTTCATTCATTGTCAGTCTCCCACAAAAAAGGAAGAAGAATGTGTACAAAGTCTCTCTTTTTAACTACTCTCTCTATCTGCACTGCTACTTACTTACTCATCTTCTCCCTTTTCTACCCATTTTGAAAAAAAGAAAGGAAAAGAAAAAAACAAATCCTTCCGATTTTCCTTCTGATCTTCACCGACAATCCATTTACCATTTTTTCAGAGAACAATCCAATCCATCCATTATGTCTGTAAGCAAAGCATAATAACTATGTGCATACGTAGATGTATATCATCCTCTAAGCATTCTTTTCAGCAGAGGCACACACATACACAATGTAGGCTGTTTTTACGCTAAAAATGGTGACTGTAGACACATTACACAAACAAGAGCAGAGAGATGTCAGAAAGCGAAAGCTCATTATACTTTTTGTGTCTGTCTTTGCTTCCCAGTAGCTGATTAAATGGACTGGACTTGGAAAAGAGGGTGCTATTCCGCTTTTGCTCTGCTCTGAAAACTGTTTATGTAAATAATCAAGTTTTTTTCTCTGATCATCACATCACATCAAGCTGCTCCTTTACTTAAGTCACTCACTCCGCCTCATTATGCTTGTCTAAGCAAGCGGAACATTTAATTGTTCCGTCTCTCCCAATTGCTTGCTAAAATGATAATGTTGTCATGTCATTCTTCAGTAATCACAAGAGCTTGTTATTTATTAGCACTTTACAAATTTTGGATGTCACATGAGCTATTAGACCCATCTTCCTATCTACTACTCCACTTAACAATTCACAAAGTGACACAAAAAGCTGTCCCCTTTTATGCTCACACACCTACAATTTCAAGAGATGAAATAATATACTTAATGAGCTTTCCATTTTCCCTTGTTTTGATCTCAGCATTAAATTTTGGGTTGATTATCATGTGACAAGAATCGTGATTCCAAGGAGCACGATTGTGAAAGTTTGACTCTTTGTAGGCACGACGAACTCGAAATTGTGTAAACAAAAAGTCTAACAAAGTTAATCAGCTTTATTAACCGTTTTTTGAGTTAGTCGGGAAGAATGTAAAAGGACAACTTGATTATGCCGAAACTCTTGTTTTCTTCAAGTGGAATTGGGATTCTATCGTTGCTGGTTGGTTGCAATAATGATAAACATGACTGTTCTATAAAAAAAATGAAAGAATCAAAACGAAATGCAGTGGCAGTGAAACAAAATCACAATCAGCACTTTGTGACTGAATGAATGAAAGAGAAAATTTAATAAGATGGTGGATGAGATGAGAGAGACGTTGTCGTCGTCGTCACCTTCGTTCCATTGAGATTCATCAATTCACAAAATTCCTATGTAATTTCCTATTTTTCCCTTTCTTCAATTACTACAATTCTTAGCAAGCATTTTTCATGGAATTGAATCGAAAAAGGTTCATCATCACAGCGCAACCAACCTACTCAGTTTGTGTAGGAATTGCACACGCTCATGTTCAAACAATGGACGACTCAACCTAAACTTGGATGAGATAATAGAGTTTTAACAAATGGGAATTAGCAAAGATAATATAGGAAGCGAGCTCCTACTTCGCTTTCCTAACAATACGGCATAATTTCACAATTCCAAACTTAACAAAGGAGTAAAAAGCTTGTGCATTTCAATTCAAACAAGACACAAGAAGATCAGCAATACTTTTAGTATTATCATTCATTTCATCCAACCAGTAAATTGAAACGAAAAGGCCAGAGGATACGGCCAGAGTGGAGTAGAATCGTCTTTGTAATTTGAAGGCAGCGGAGATGCACATGAGTTTGTTGAATTGAGAAAGATGTTGATTTGAAAGTAGGGATTAAAATGGAGGCAAATGTAAAGGCGCAATTGACAATAAAAAACTTTAAGCTTACTGACTTGGCTTGTTGAGGGCTTATAGCTATTCTTATCAACATGATTATCATCCTCAAGGAAGATGACATGGGGATGCAAATGAATTCATGAATATAATGATCACCACGACGATGGAAGCGATAGCTAACGCCGTTATATACCAAAACCACAGATATTTGTATTGACAAAAGCTTTGAAAGTGGATGTATTTCACGGAGAGGCTGATGATAATATGATGGGAATAGTGAATGAGTGTAGACAAACAGAACCGATGACAAGAAGACGAAATAGATGTGAGGATGTTGATGAGGATGAAGCCTTCTCTTTTCTTTTTCTTCTCTAATTTTGTTTTGTGTCTTTTGCAAAAGATTTATTCTTTCCTACTCTCATCTCCTCAACTCGACTCATCCTCGCTTTCAATGAGAATGAGAGAAAAATATTACAAAGTAGGAGCGTAAGTGTGTACAGATAATACTTTGTCTTCTTTCCTCTTTCTCTCATCATCATGAGGATTTTTTTTCTTGAATTGTGTTTAGTTGGCTTGATGCATAAGGATATAGCCTTTATGTACACAAGTCAAGTCAACAGTTTGGAAAAGAGAGAGGAGGAGGAAGATGATGATAATGATGACAAGAATAGTAGAGAGAGAGAAGAGAAATAAACGACGTTTTGTTTCAAAGCTTTAGAGCAATAATAAATAAGGTTAATACCACGACAATACCCATTCAAAAGAAAGAAAGAAACTAAAACATTTCGTTTGGCATGGCATTACCGTAAAATACACACACATATTCTACTTCACATTTGCCAAAATAAAGGATGAGCATGAAGATGAGAAGACGAAGAGCATCTCATCTCATCACCGTCTTCTGTTACTTCTTTCCAACTACTCCAACAACAAAAGTTATTACCACTTTATACTGCCTACTTTCAAGAATTGTTTTCCCATTCGGGATACATACACATAAGTGCATGTTGAATGGAGTTGTATTCTCTTCTCTCCCTTCCCAATAATAAACGACTTTCTGAAAGGAGTTGAAGCAGATCCCCGTATTTTAGAAGAGAAAAGACAAGACAATCAATGGTTGTAACGAGCCCTAAAGGTAACATTTGCTATCAATTTCGGATTCAGTGTCAACCCAGCTCATATTGTTTTCTCCGTCTGGGAAAGCGATGAAAAGCATAAAAATGTCAGGGAGTCAATTGTCACATGAGAATGCAACGCCACCAAGCAACCATGCTGGTCGTTACAAGGTGATAATCTCATTGTGCAGCATCATTGGTTTTAACTGAATCCCAGCTTCATAAAACGATCCAGATCCCATTCCATTATTAGTTAACAGTACATCTCTGATGTGAAAGGATGCTCTAGGATTTATTTTTATTGAACACTAAAGCCATATTATTTTTTGTTGTTCGCCCACAGCTAAAACAACAAGGAAAGGAGGATAATAGTCTATTTTTAATATTGGAAGAGGGAAGGAGCAACAGTGCAAGAATAAAAAATTATCATTACGAAACGAATCCAATATATATTTGTCTTTGGAAGACGAAGAAGACTGTTCCAACAAAGAAGAATAGATTTTTCATCTGAATTCCCAGATTAAAAAACTATCTCATTTCATCTCTCATATCTCTAACTCCCTCCGTATTGGATTGGAATGAGAAGACAGCTGCTGCTGACTCTGTTACTGTTTCATGATAAGCATTTACCATGCGATATCTGTCATCAAGAAGGTAATAATAACAAAGAGGATGATAGGATGATATTGTCACATGAATAGAATGAAATGAACCCGAAGGGAAGAAGAAAAATAAAAATTGGCTATAGTTGATACTCCCTGGCTCATATACACACAAATGCTTAATTTTTTTCTTCTCATTTCATCTCAACTCAACTTTTGGCTTTGGCCACGGTTCGGTTCCGTCGCTAGCTCATTTCATCATCAATTGCATTATGTTATATAACGCCTCGTGTTACGCCACGTTACGAGTGAGCGTGTGCATTATTCTCGGGCGTAAAAAATATAGAGACGGAGGATGAGACGAAGAAGGAGGAAGAGAAAAGAAGTTTCATTTGGCAACTTATTGTCTTCACTGACAACAAATCTCCTCCCTTGGGACATGCTCCCGTTGACATTTTCTCTCTCTCCCTCTCGTACTCTGACTTTGTCATTCAACATTATGCGTTTTTTCTCTTCGTTGTGGTCTGGCTTGGTGTTGGTGGCAAGTTGTAACCAAATTGAAGATGTCTTGTTCTAAAATGTGTGACGAGTGAGTTCATGGTCGCCATTCGTATCCTAATGAAATAAACTAGATGCACGCATATCCAGACACACAAACACACGCTCTGATTGTCAATTTATTTTCTCTCGTTTTTATACTATGACATTACCATGGGATGTGATGCCACACAGAAGAAAACACAATGACAATTAGCGTCATTCTCCTTTCTACAACCGTATTTCTTGGTGGAGATAGTAAAAGTCAAACAAGTATTTTTATGATAATAATTATTATTATATTATCTGTCACTAGCAGAAAATTCCTAGTTCTTCCAATTATTTGTCGCCACATGTAAACCCAGGGTTTCTACCCTCCAACTCCGTGCCTTCAAGTTGAATGAAGGCTAATTCCCAAATGAGAGTCGGAACTGAGAAGCTAATACTTCAAGGTATAGAGCTTGAGATGTGAATTGTGAGTGCGTTGTAAAAGTGGAAGAAGATGATCGTCATCACCATTTAGAAAAAAGAATGGTAAAAATTGAACAAGAGTTTTGTTCTTTTTCTTCAACTTATCCTTTAGAAATTAGAAGTAACGCACATGTGTTCCATTCTTTCGTCTTGTTCTCGATTCAATGGGCCCAAGGCTCTGTCATAAACGTTCTTTTTGATATACCTATACGTACAAATGACACAATGTTTGATGCTAAAACATATTTGAAATCAATTTGAAAACTGCTTTGACTTTATAGCCAACTAAGAGATGTGCTGCTTGAGAATAATGCTCATTCTATTTAACAGTCATTAACTCCACAACACAGGGGAACGGACAATAAAAATGAAGGATTATAACTTAGGAAACAGTTGTTTATTATTCCATTTCTTTCTTCCTCCTCAACATTTTCCAATGCTCCAAACCAATCCAGCACAAAAATGAGAGAACAATGGAGCGCATTGTGATACACTATATCGTCCTACTCTTTTCTTGTACAAACAAAATTATTGTCAGCAAAACAACAGGAGATGAGCAAAGTAGTATCATCATCAGATTCAGAGATAGTAAAGAAAACTTTTGTGTGTTTTTACTTATTGAAAATATACTTACATATATTATATGTGTGCATGCTGCACAATATTACATAAAAAGGTCCTTTTTGGACAATAGCATCCAGATGGAATTTTAGATATTATACATGGATATTTTTTTAAATCCTAGTGTTCCTTCTAGCACACACACATATGGTTTAAGTTTACATTATTTATAACAGTTACGAATGCACTTCTTGGAGGAGACGGTTTATCAGAGAACCTCATCTGATACAGTATACTATTGCAATACAGTGCGTATCGTCATTCATCATCATTTTCTTTAGCAAGGTCTGTTTGATCCTCAACTCAAATTCATTCTGATTGTTTGCATTTTTATTGTATAAATATGTATTGAGAGAGTGAGAGAAAAAATACGACGGATTATTACGAGACCCTTCTTCCTTCACATGGACCAGATGAATATGATAAATGTGTGAGTGAGATGAGAAGAACAAAAAAGTAGAAGAATTGAATGGAGGATGTTGATACACATTTTACTATGTTCCACGTTATTTTTATTGTGTGTGATATATGATTTCTTCATGCAGAAGATGACGGATACACATAAAATAAGCACAGACGGAACCACTCTATTCTCTTCTTTCTTGTCAGTCTGGATTCTGGATCGGCCCAGTTTCTCAATCTGATCTAGTGTTCCTCTTCCAATATGTGCATGGCATGAGCTGAATGAAAGAAACACTCTGTGTGCAATGCCAGAAGAGGAACAATACAAAAACGAACAATAAAATTGGAAGAGAAACCATGTGTACATCTTTAAAATATAATGTGAATGTATGTGTGTATTATGATACAAAATCCTCAATTCATAAAATATTCCATATTTTTATGACCAAACCCATCCGCACGTGATGGGAGAGTTTTTGAGAATTTCCTTACTTAAGGAATATATCAAATGTCCAGCCAGACACTGTTTAAAGTAATTACTAATGCTCATAAAGTCATTGCTTGTCCTTCTGTCACCCCCTAACCTAAACCAGAACAATTGTTTTTCAACTTGTCTATTGTTCTCATTCAGTTTTCTTGAAGAAGGTCAATGTCGCCAAGACACATGGACTTGTTATACATGGTATCATTAACAGACAACTACTTTACAGTAAAGCACAATAGACAAAAGTCAGTATATTTTTAATGTAAGCACGGAAGGCTCATTTCAAACAGTTTGGTAATTACATAAACACATTTATATGCATCTCGCCATCACCATGATCTACTTAATTGGAGAATTGATATACTGGCTCCATAACACTACTTTTTTATTGTATGCATTGAGTTTCATGATTTATTGTTTGTCATACTCCTTCCTAATGATATTTTATTGTAGTCTGCTTTCCTAGTTGGAACAATTTTTTGTGTGATTGTGTTGATTTTCGTTAATGATGATAATTTATAAGGAGTAAAATGAATTTTTGCTGCTGAAACGCTTGTGAAGCACCTTGTTGTTAGAAAGACAAAAGTGAAATTTCAAAACGCAAGAAACAAAAGTCTCTTATGAAATATAATAATATTCTATTTTCTCCTATCCACCTAACTTTCGAATTCATTTATATACAGCAATGATACGATGACGTGATAAGGGCAGAAAAGAACTGGCTTTTGGTTGCTTGTTCATTTTTGCCTCATTTCTGGCATGCTAGACTAGAAGCGGATGCAATGGCATTGATGATGATGATGATCAAGTGGAGGAAACAAAAGGAGAGAGAACAACAACAAAATAAGCAAATACAAACAAGTGCATCTTTCTCTAGTTTCACAAGATAATAATATACTCTTGTTTTATTTGTTTGGGAAAAAATAATAGGAACTCTGCTCTTACTTGCACTGGCCTAGCTGGCAGTGGTAATCTTGATGATGTTGATCATCATCATCGTCATATTTTTCAATTCTTCCCATTCTCCATCATCATCATGTTGAGCATGATGATGATGATGGTAAATAATAGTAATGAGGATATTGATAAAGATCTCCACAAACCTAAAAATTATTTTTCATTATTCTTCTCCCTACCTACTTATGGCTGCTGAAGCACTCCTTTCTCAAATTATTTTCGTTTTCTTTATTCAATTTCTCTTGTAAACCTAGCCTTTGTTATCATCACGCTGCACCACGACGGTAAGAGCAGCGTTGTCGAGGTAGGAGACAAGTGAAACTAGAGAGAAGAGCAGGAGTTGGAGGAGGAGAAGAAGCACCCAGTATAAAATTTTTAAGAGTTAGTCAGCACAGAATTAGATTTGGACAAAAGAGCTGTTTTGTTTTGTTATCTTGCTTATTTTTTCTTCAATTGAGTACAATACAATTCACAGCATAATCATCAAGAAAAGTAGAAACTGAAAAAGACAACAAGAGACATGTCATCCAATTGCCATGCCAAACAAAAACTAATGATAAAGTGAAAACGGTTGACTTGGCATTTAGGGGAAAACGGGCGCATGTAATCGTAATCACAATGCCGCTCCATACCACACTAATAACTGCTTTTTTTTGTACAGATACGAATTTTATCATTTTCGTGTCATCCCATCGTTTACTCTTCTGAGCGAGGGCTTTTGTTGTTCTACATTTCACAAATGATAAATACCTACCTACATGAACTGGAGTTGAATTTGAAGTTAAAACATTTACTGTATCTGCCTAGGCGCTAATACCATATAGTCTATGAAGCTGCACGACCCATTCAGACAGTAAGGTTCAATATACGAAAATTCATATTACCATAATTATGTAGATAAAAAAATTTGCATGATGCTAATCAGTCTTTATTACGGTGGTTCTTTTTGTGTGAGGAAGATTGTTCCAAAGGAAAGACAATATTTTATGATTAACTAAAAAAGGGAACAAACAACTGGTGAATGGTTGTGTGAAACATGGAAATTTTATGAAAACTGGAGGGAAATTGGTTTCTACTCAGATAGTGGCAAAAAATCTCAACCAGTGCCACCCTAATTGACTATAGTGGGTGACTTTTGATATGTACCATGTATTATGTATATATGTATGGTTTGTTCAACATAATCTAGTCGCAAATACTCTCTTTTAACGCTAGTGTGAACATAAGAAAACTACAAAGGCGACTTTGATTTAGATAAGCCAATCAAGCATCCATAATATCCATAATATGTGTCTTTGCTTACGGACCACCTTGAGAGAAACATTTTTTTCTCGTTTTATCCTCGTCGTCGTGAATAACAAATGAATCGTAAGTATGTATATAAAGAGAAGCCTCTGTTCCCAACCCCGGCACATTACCATTAATTTTTTAAGTTCTCTTGAAGACCAGACAAGACAAGGGAATGTTGGGCCACAATGCTACAATATTAAAATACTCACCAGCGACGTAGATAACAATTAAAACAACCTTGTTTGTCCTTAACCTCGCTGGTACAACGTTTTTCCTATTAGCCTTTTCCTTCTTCTTTTACACCCCAAGTGTATTCAGATTTAAAAACAATGTATAGGAAATTCAATCAATGCCGTTATAAATGTAATTGCTTGAGTATGCACGCAGGAAATATTTTTTGTAATAAAAAAGAAGCAAGCCACTATATGCATGCAGCTGCCCAACGTATCATAATTAATTTCGTATTTATCTTACCTTATCCTTTCAATATCTAGAGTAATTCCGCAACGAAAAAAGTGAATTTTTTTTGTTGGGGATTTGATGAAGGTGACTGAATTGTATTCCTTTTTACATAAAAAAGAGACGTCCAGTCCGTCAAAATTTCAGAGTTATTCAGCTGTAAAGACTGAAGTTTCCAGTTCACGTGAAATCGTTCAAGTCTTAAGCAGAGTATAACTCTATTTGTTCGCTTTAGCTATGTTCTTTGTCACTTTAATTTTTTGTCTGAATCGTACACAATTGCATTACACTGCACCGTTCATTTCATTTTTCATTCAGTCATAGGATGTCAATGGTAACTTCACTTGAGACTTTAAACTCGGTAACGGTAGTGAGGTGAGGAAAAGTATAATTTCCATATGATTTCACATCATCATCACCCAAACGTATGTACGGAGGTGTAAAATGGATTACCAAGTAGGAATATAAATATATGGAAAATTCGAGTGATTGTAATTTTTTACCTTTTTCATATACGTGCGTAATGTATATGTGGGCACACTGACTGACTGATGAAATGTATTCAATCCTCTTTTTCACGCAACAATCACAATATCACACTAGCGAATGAAATATAAGTATATACGTATAATTCTCACTCTTTGTTGATCAGCATCACCCCAATTTGCATAACAATTGTGCAAAGACTGATGATGGTGATGTTGTCGTCGCTGGAAAAGGTAAAAAGGATGATGTTGACGAATTTAAAGGAGCAATAGGAAGATGTGTGGAAAGAAGGGCTCTCAACTTACTTAATTTCATTTTTTCTCACATTTAGAAAAATTGAAGGAATTATAATTATTTTATTAGTTACACAGCTGCTTTCTTTACAAGCCAAAATTCGTTTTTACTAAGTTTTGGGGTACAGTGAACTCGGTTGATGATGTTGGTGTTGATTATGATTATCCAGAGCTTTCAAATATATTGAATTGTCTTCGATTATTCTGCTGTGCTATACCAATATCCGGTTCACTCACAGTTCAATTGTCAATTGTTGTATAAGCGTTTATTGTTATGTCCATGTACATTCACTCATGCAATATTTGCTCTTTTCATGTGCAGCATGAAGATTAATTTCGTTCGAGTTCCTTTTAACGGAGAAGGAAGTTGAGGAGTAGGAGCGTTGACATATGATCTCCCTCTTTTTATTGGATTTGTCTGAATTGAAACGAAACCTGATTTGACCTTGATAATTCACAAAGGTGATCTGATGATACAATAAGTACAAAGAAATTGTTCCCTTCTTGGGAGCCCTAAGATATTCTCTCTGATTTGAGAAAGGGGAGAAGGGAGACAAGAAAACTGGATACAATGAAGCTTACTCACAAATGGATTCTCACGTGTTGCATAACATTCCCTAATCAACAATGCTGTATGCTGCAAACTTCAAACTTTGCAAGTGTCAACAATTGATTTAGCAATAATGTGATAAACTAGTTGCACTATCACGTTAAATTACCTTTGTATACATATACGGAGCACGACAAAAATCAATGAGTAAAACTAACTAGGACTGTCAAAAACGGCGATTTTTCACCTACGTTAAAACTATTTGATTGTCAATATTTAGCTAGTTTTTCCACAAGTTAGACAGTTTGTAAAATACTGCTGTACGTGGCAAGCAGTATCCCTGAAGAAAATTACGTGATGAGTACAATGTATCGGTAGTAACAATGTTACAAGCTACAATGAGACTTTTCCTTGTCGTTTTGGGGCAATGAGGGAAGCTTTTCTGTTTCGCTAGTGAAGTTGTTGTTAGGAGCACGACTGACAGTCAAAAGAGAAGAAAGAATGGGAAAGCGAGAAAAGAATGGGGAAAAAGGAGCAGCAGAAGCATCCATCCATCCACCAAACCAAGTCAGTGTGTTTGGTTGGAGGCCGGCTCTTGGTTTTACACAACAAGGGCTTCACTTCACTTTACGCTAGTTTAGTGTGGCTCCTACCAAAAACCCAACTCTGAGAGTAAAGTAAAAAGTCTTGATATGACTACTGCAGTGCACAGCGAGCTCACACTATATGACCAGTTTCCCATACACCACACAAGACAAGAATCGAATGGCACACTGCTCACCAGCATCACAATATCTACTGTAGTTTTGTAGTCCGGACCAAAACTAAAGTAACAAATCATTAGGGAGAACAGAGATACAGAGCTCGTCGTTTTATTTTTCTTGTGTTGTCCCCATGTATTTCACTTCACACTCATATCTATATGCTCTGGTGTGAGTTTCAGTAGCATTGCATTGCACAATGTCAACGACAATCGGGATGGGAGAAGGAAGGAGCAGTAGCAGTATTGCTGAGCTCTAGTTCTCATGATCATATTCTGATCTTCTCAAGCATGAGCTATCTGCGCCTTGTTCCTGTTGTTTCCATGTATGATGTAAGGACTAGGAAAGGTATTGTAGTTAGCAGGGAAGAAAATGTCCCTTCAATTCCTAGTGCAACCAAAGTAAATCAGAAGAACATCATCAGAGTCAGAATATAAATCGTAATGCGCATCCTATTCCCTTTTCGAATGAATGTGAAGGGTGCTTTGATGCCGGCCAGTAGAGATAAATGTAAACCGAGACAGGTAAAGTGAAGGTGGAAGGAGTAAAGCCTCTTTTTTATGAAAACAACATAAAAGTTTTAAATAATATGAAAAATTGTGCAGCACACGGCACCATCTTTCCTAAACATGTCCAATGGTATTGTGGTGTATCCCTTTTGTCTTTTGATTGGAAATTTTCTGCAAATTCTTGGTTTTAGTTTAGTGTAAACTACTCAAAATAATAACAATGCTTGCTTCAAAACACGATCCACCACACTACTATGTATTTCTATCGTCTCGAACTAAAAACTTTGTTTTAGAAACTGAAACTTTGTTTATCGAACATTTCCAGTTTTCATTGCTCCTTCTTTCTGTAATTTTTCAAGAAATGAAGCGAATCTCGTAAAAATATCGAAGTATTAAAGTCAAAATACAATGGCAAGCCGCCAAAAAATCGTTTTCATTCTAGAATGCATCTTAGAAAGCTTCAAATCTCAACCAACCATTGAACTTCACATTGTATTCTCTGGCCTTTCTAGGAAACCTTCATTCTTGAGGAATGAAGTGATACTACTTTTGTTTGAACTTTTATAACCCTAAAATTACCCATTTTTTGGTGACCGCACTGAAACTCACTTGTCAACTTTTCACTCGAACCGATCCCATCATTTCAAATATTCGCGAAATAGTGACTGAAACAGGATACTACACACTTAACGGTTGTACAGTCGCGTGCGTTCTCTGCAACCTTTACGAAACCAAAGTATTTCTTGTAAATGAGCCGGTCCTGATGATCAAGACGAGTTGCTGATGACGATGAAGATGCGTTCCCAAAAATCCATAAGTATGTGAAATGACAAAATGTATTTAAGAAATAGGAAGAAGATGCATCTTGCAGCCTTTCTCCCCTGTATAAAAATTTTATGGGGCACACGTTTGCATTTGAGTTGACGTTACATTCTAGAAGCGATGCATATATTCTAAGTAAGTAGTCTACACACGCGGTGGTGGTGATGTGTTATATCTATAATATTCGGGTGTATCCAACATTTCCCTTGCATCTTCTTAAGATATCATCATATCAGATCACATCGCATCCCATCACTTATCGAAGAATATGAGCAAGAAGTTAAAGTTGCCAAAGCCAAAAAACCAAGACGAGAAAGAGCTGCTTTTGATGAGATCGTCTATGTAGGCGCGTCTGTGGGAAGAGCATGTGTTTCATATACATTTGAAAATTATAGAATTGCTCCTCTACATATTATTAGTATCTATCCTTAGTTTTTATATGCAGACCATGCTTCAGTCTGTAGCCAGCGTTTCCTATCGTCAATCATAAAAAAGTGAGCGTTGGTGCAGCCGTCGCAAAACTATACGTGCTTATATACATGCGTTTTCTGCACACGCAGTAATACTAATAGAATTTAGTCTAAAAGATGTGGTAGATGCAAACTTGTATCGTGTAACCTCAGTATTACGCTTGCAAACCGCGTAGGTAGGTAAAAGTCATCGTCAAGTTCAATAATAATTTCTTTTTGCAAATGCACTTTCATTTAGTTGCATCCTACATTTGGATTTCGTTTTCCTTACAGGATGGAAATGGAAGGTTAAAAAATATCATGCTTATTGGTCTTGGAGATTTGAAGTAAATAGGATAATTATGCTAATTGTTTCAATTAGCCGTAGGCGTTGACTTTTTAGCATAGTGGATGCTGACTGGAAAACTTTGCACACTGTCCCGTGTACCACATACGTTGAATTGAGAGTATTAACGTTTGCTGATGCTCGCTGAAATCTTGTAAACTATGGTTTAGTACAGCACAGACATAAAAACTGACTTTTGAAAGGTTCTTCCTTCCATACCCCATGAGGCAACAATAAGACGATCAAGTTGTAAATGATCTTTACGGCTGTCTATCAACAATATTGTAGCAACGGAATAGCAATCAGGAATGAGAAACATTTACCATACATTATTATCATAATAACTGTGAATTCAACATAGTAACGGCAACTCTTGCTCTAAACTGAGTAGTTGAATAATGGATTTTGGCTAGAGAAATGAGAAAAGCAGACATGAGATTCCGCATTTGCTACATCTTTGCATGTAACAATTAAAACAACAATACGCATAATGTTGTATGCCACTGTACGTTTGAAAAATTGACGATGGACAAGTTGAGAAAGAAATGTGTACGCATGGAAGTATATCAGAAATGATTTGGAATTATATACTGGAGGTTGTGCAGCACAGTTTTGTGATCAAATGTAATGTTTCATCTAGTTATATTCAGTTCTTATAGTTTTAGCTTAAGGGTCCTTCCCTTCTCCTCCAAAAGAATGTAGTATATATAAAAAGTAGATGAAGTAAAGTAAATTGTACCCTTCTCTCCCTTACACTTACTTCAAAAACTGCAATTGTGCAATAGCGACTGATACAAATCCATCTTGATGACGATGGTAGTGGAAATGGGTTCTTTTCTGTACCGTCTTTTCTCATCCCATCTCACATCATATCACACATAGAAGCAAGTTACGCAAGGAACATTATCATCATCATCCATCTTCAAAAAAATGGAGCAACATTCGTATTTCTAGGTACAAATGCACACACGAGAATAATTAAGGCATATATTTCAGGCAAGTCCCCCTTTTCGTCGGGGTTTGAATGCGTGCATCTCCGTACCATTTTATTTTTACGGGATTATATTCTGGTGGGACAAGAAACAAGGTATAAAAGGCACAAACAATACACTGCTTTACTTTTTTCTCCATCCAACAATACAACATTTACAATGGCATAATGCACACAGAAAAAGTGATCCCTTCAAGTCTCCATTTTCTTCCCCCCTCTCTCTCTCTCTCTCATCCTCTGTTTCTATTCTTGTCTGTCTTTGAAGATGCCATTTTTGGGTGCGGAGAGAGGAGAACGGATAGAAACATACAAACATGTTTTATACCAACTGACCAAAAAATTGTTAAGCGACAATAATATTCCCAGCATCATCATCCTCATCATCATATCAACAGGACAGAAACAGAGATTGCATGGGAATTTCACAAGTTTTTGTGCGGCTTGAAAAAGAAGAAGCAAAATGAATCCATATGCCATTCCCATTGTATTCTCGCTCTCCAAACAAAAGGAACAACAAAAGGTTGGTCCTCCTTTTTCAAATGTCTCTGCTTCTCCGTCCAAACATACTGTACATATATGAGCAGTGTACGTACGCAGGGACATAGCACATTATTATCCTTTTTGATTTGATTGTTCTTCCGATCCATTCGGGGAGATGATTCAGAAACCAGAAAGAACATTACGCACACAACACAATATATATTCCTTCTGTCTTGTACTTGCATGATATGATAATGCATGAAATCATGACAAAAGATGCTGTAATGTAATGCACACACATTTCACAAACAGGGAGCCTTTTTTAGCAGCATGAATAAAGGGCAGACAAGAAAAAGACAAGATACATATCTCTCTCCTTGTGAGTATTTATCTTAGTAGACCAGCTCCAGTTTGCATTGTACTTTTTAGCAGAATAACAATATAAATTGACAACAATGAAAGAAATCAAAAGGAACCGTTGCATATTATGGAAAAAAGCTGTGAAGTAGCACTTTTCCATTATAATACCAATTGGTATCAAATAAATTTTCTCCTTATCGCATGTGAACTCTACTCTGAAACATTTTGCAGTCCGGAACCGAAATTGTCAAGATGAATAACAAGTATGCTTTGTACAGTAGCTGAATAAGTTAATCGAGAGAGTTTTCGACTTTTTATGAATAATCATTTTCCTTACCTATTCTTTTGATGGTTGGGTGCCTATGATATGTTGACACTGACGTTGATAACCATTATGAGTTTGAAAAGTTGTTGGCAATGCCTGTTCTTAAATGGGAACCAGATTCAAATACTTTTTTCTGTATCTTTCTTATCCACCAAAAAGTCAAAGAAGGAGAAGAATTGACGTGAGCATCAACCACAAAAAAATTTCCATAGTCATCATCATATCATCATCATTGTGTCGTTTGTTGACACCAAGCGATCATACATTTTAAATAGAAACTGTGTATCGAGCTCTGTTGTTATAAGGTTTGGGTGCAGTGCACTTAACAAGGCGAGAGGAGAAAAGTGATAATGTCCAAATGACAACCACTCAGTAGTACTGCCATCACCATCATTACCATCCCCAGATTAAAAATGACTAATGTCTTTTTCGCCATCGAACTGATGACGATGACGTTGCAAAAACGTAGGTAAATCACATCACAAAGCGTGTTCTCTCTCATGCAAGCAAAGCTTCAACTCATTATTGCAAACCAGCAACTAAATATGACATGGACTGACAATATGCCTGTTTAAAAACCAGAAGCAGGCAAAGGGAAAAACTTGAATTTGAATTGAAATAAAAGTCCATATTAAAAAAAAGATACTCATCTTGGGCATTATTATCATGACATGATGATATGATACGAAAAAGTATTAGTAGTTCTATCGAGAAAGGAGCCCAATGCAGTGCACCAGTCGCCAGCCCAAGTTGAGCTTGCAGCAACCAATATGCAGCTCGCAGCTCGGAGAGACTTTGCGCAAAGAGCTAGAGTCAAAAAACGGACCAATCCTGGTTCGGAGTTGGTGAGGAAACAAAAGCTATTGTCATGAGAAGGAAAACAATAGCACATCCCACTCCTTCACTCTCTTCAGCATCAAGATAAAATGTGTACAGTATACACTTTTCCACTCTTTCCGACCCGACTTCCCATTTCATCTCTCTCGCTCATGCCGACAAAAACGACGAGTGAGAGAAGAAGAAGCTATTGTCATGATCATCATCATGTTAGCTTCCTCTTTCCCGTTTCCCTTGGTCTCTCTCTCTCTCTCTGTGTGTGTTTTGTACGTTGCGTTGTATCTCCTAAAAACGGATCGCATCACATCACATCTTCCTTCACTCCTTCTCTTCTGTACATCATCAGAAGAGGTATATAGTGAAACTGTGTGATGCAGAGTGCGCAGTTTGTGTCTCTTGTTCCATGTAATGAACTCACACGATGCGACGGTGAGAGATAGAGAGGCAGGGTGAGGTGAGCTGTGAGAGCTCCTGCGGTGCACAATACATAATACATTGCTACATATTATACACAAAACGCTTGTATTATCTTTTCTTCCTCCTACTCATTTTCCAATGGATCTCGTTCTCAACCTGCTCCATACAAGAAGAGACAGGTAGGAGAAGCCAACCAGAAACAAGCTTTTTTGCTTAACTCACCTGCTCATGTTTAGCTGTGTGGGTTGGATAATATGTTGAACTAATACTATTTGCTCTTTTTTCTCGTGTATTGTTATATATGATAGTTTACTTGATTTTTGTTTTCTGTTCTGAATCACTCAACTCACCTGTACCTTCCTCTTTGTACTGATGCTGCTGCTGTTAGAATTAGTGGAGATGTTGTTGGTATACCCTACTTTGTTGGAAGCTCTTCCCACGAGCCAATGATGATAATGCTGAATGTTGTTCTTGTTTATGAGATCAGCCTATTGTTATCCCTAAACGCGTAATATTACGACAGGTTACACCTTAGGGCATAACAAGGTAGACACTGGACGGTCTAAATGCTTGAGAAGTTGCTGCATAGCTTCAATGCCGTATGTTAGGGTTGTAACAACCGTTCTACCAATGTGGAATTAGGGTTTACACAACTGCTATTACTACACATATTACACAAAACATTATGTAGATTTATCACCAAAAATATGAACTTCAACAATAGTTGCACCTATTTTGAGACAACAACGTCTGCTGGTATCTTGTAGTTGTAATCAAGATTGTAATCCTGAAGCGAAAGCATAAGACTGATTGCTGTGGATACACAGCAAAAGCAAGCAAGTCTACGGGACACGCCGCTAATAATAACCAAAATACGAACCAATATAAAACGATCAAAAACAATCTCAGAATCTCCCATTACTATGATCGTTCGAATGAATAAATGTGTATCGGAAATTATGATACGGAGATTTCGCGAAATTATGAAAAAATCATGGTCATTGGCCTCTGACTTTTAGAGACTCAGCACTTTTAAAAATTCATTTTTTCTAAATATGTCGTTTCTTAAGAACTTATCCATCAACGTATGTAACAGGGATGTACTTACCGTTTGGAAGATACGAAACTTACTTGTAATATGTACACCATTGTACAAAATTTAAAAAACGCATCATTTTATTCTGGTTACCCTTCTTGGTTGAGTACGCATTTTGGAAACCATTGCACTTACGTATGCATACAAATTCGTAGGTAACTCATTTTGTCATGTTAAGCATCGCAAAAAGGTTCAAGGCATTCATCGGAATTGAAATCAAAACTGCAGGGTTGCATGCAATGAAATGCATATCTATGCATGTAGTAGCAAAACTGTTTCTATTTTTATCTCAAAATCTGTATAACGTTAGCACTCCCTTTATCAGATCACATATATACTTATAGCAGGACCATAACTGTATCCTTTTTTCTTCTAGTTTTTTGTTTCGTTGTGCAATTGGAGATGTTCATGAAAATGTAAATGACTCTACTCCACACATCGTTTTTGTACAGTGCATTCGTAAAATTTCTGAATGCAAGATCCAAGCTATGCATACATACACACAAGTTTATTTCAATGAGCCGACGGCAGCAGGTAAACCACAACCACGCACTTGCACTTGCATTTTTTGTCCCACTTCCTTCCTCATTTTCATTCACATTTAATGTATTCTCCGTTTACTGTTTTCAGTGTTGGGATTAGAACGACCATGTTTGGAAGTAACCCTTTGCTTTTGTAATTCATTTTTTTTTGAAAAATGTATTTCGGAACAAGAGCGGATGTCCTTGATATTGATGCATAATACATGATTGCGTCTAAGCATACATTTGAGTATGAAACTGATTGAGTGCCTTCATCCGGCGATTCTGTTCCATTTCATCATCGTTTGAAATAATCAGTAATGAATGAATGCATGCCAATTTTTTGATGTCAGATCTGAACAAATGTTGGATTAATATTGCGAGTGTACCAAAATTACACTACAGTTGACAGTAGCAATGCCCACTCAATTCCAGAACACTACAAAAGAACATCAATTGCACTGATACTAGCACGTTATCCTACATTTCCCAATTTTTATCATTACTCCGAAATGTATGCTCAATATTGCATGGCCACTTGAAAAAGTATAAGCACTACTAGACCAAACGTCATGATTAGTTGGTTGGACACTCGAGATATAATTCCAGAGAAAATGAGAACAATATATTGAATCAACCCCGCTCCCATTTTTCTAATCAGTCTGGATTCCAAAATGCAAAACGTAAGTGGGTCGATGACTACTGTTAGCTTCAATAAAGGGATCGGAGAAATCAATTTCTTTAGAATTTGTTCTTTGAGCACAAGTATCGTTATCACCGCGTGCATTTATGTATACTTCTCATTGCAGTCCCTTGTTATCGGGTATATAAATGAAACAAGTACATGGCGAGATCTACTACGTAAATTGTGAACTTGTAGGATTTAAAGCGTATTCGAAATTGTAGGAAAGTTGCTACGAAAAATGTAACACAATATCCCACCACACTAAATGTGGGATTGGGAGACGAGAGAACAGAGCAGAAAGTTGTAATATGAAGCTCAATATTTTTTCCAATAAGACTAATGGAACCTATCAAAGGGCTGATAAATCTTTCAGTGCACTATTTTTTCTCCTCTAGGAAAATAAAGACTAGTGTGACTCTAGAATGAAAGAATACATTAGTTTTCTCACCTTTTACTCACTTTTTCATTGGAGAGAAAGAGTTTGCTTTTATACTGGCATTATATCCTTCAAATGTCTTTCAGTTGTAGTCTTGAGGTATTATTATTACCATTATTATTTTTTAATGATCAGTTCATCCTTTACAGTTCAAAGTGTTTGTCTGTCCATCTCTTTAGTCTCGTATTAACCGACTACATTTTTGTGGAACACACAAGTACACTTATATCTCATCGTCGTGTTTTGTAGAAAAAAGTCATAGATCACAAATTGCTAAAGGATACCACCCTAAGAAACTTGCTCACATCCCCATTGTGGAGTTTATTATTATTGGCATCTGCTTTAGCTATTTCTTTTCTTGGTTTTCCCTCACAAGTTTATTGAAAGACGATATTCTCCCACCTTTCTATCCAATATCAGTGATCAAGCTTGGTTCTCTCGATATGAAAATTGAATAGGAGCAGTAGCTATCGCTTTTTGGAGCAAGTATTTTTGGTACATAACTTTCCTATTTTTGTGGAAGAGACTATGACTATCACATCCAAAAGAGAATAACAGGGAGGAGAACACAGCCGCTATTCTATATATTATTTCTCTTTTTCTACTTGGCTGCATCACATTATTCCTCCTAACTTATTGCTTCTTGCTCCAGCGTTTACGCATTTATTTGAGAGAGAAAGAGAAGAGAAAGCCATGGGAATTCTTACATTATTCACTTGCACCATTTTAGCTAAACCTTATGCCAGCCACTCTTTCCTTTCTTGGTAGCAAGGCAAGGGAAGCGTAATACAATTCCAACAATTTTCTTGGTCTTCATCTCTCCTCTACTCAGTTCACTAGCATGGCATGCAATATGACTATGACCACTTTTTACCTCTTTTTTACTGCATTACAACTAGAATAGTATGGCAGAGCTCAAGTATCATCATCATCATCCTGTTTCCAGTGTAGTGCAGCAGTATAACTACAAAAAACAAGTAATGGTTTCTCTTTTTTGGCTTCCAGTAGCTCCAACTCTCTCTGGATAGGTTGATGTATTTGCTGGCCTGGAAAATGTTTTCTATCTTGGAAAACTCGTAAAGGAATAAAGCTCCGTTCTCTTCCAACAACATTCACATTTTATATAAAGAAGAAAAACAGAGGCTTTGTACCACATTCCTCCATTTCTCTCTGTTTTGTTATACTTTTGCTAGTGCCTTGATGTTCCTGCTTGTTCGATGGAAGGAAAAGCATGGAAAATGCCATACATAATAGAGTACATTGAAACGTGAAGTGAAGAAGCGGTCCAAGAAAAAGAAATGCAGAGTATTATTTCATAAAGAAAAGAAAAAGTGAACAGCGATCCAGAAAAGAGAGATGGCCAATATGCTTCTTCTCCATCTTGTTCCTTTTTTATCTCGTGGGTCACATGTATAATGCATGGATATTAAAGTGAAGGAACACACTAGACTAGATGAAAAGGATGAGAAAAGAGTTTGTCTGTAGCTCCTTCAAGCTCAACTCTTTTATTTTAAGTCCTATTTCTTGGCCGCTTCTCTTTATTTTCTTGGAAAAGAGAAGAGGGAGAGATGGAGCAATAATGTAATGCAATCCAATGCTTTTTCGCCGACACAATGTTTTATTTACGTCCAAGCATTTATTATTATGACGTAAAAAAGATGTATACTCTCAAAGCTACACTATTGGCTTCGCTCATGCCGTTTCTCTCTTCAACTCAAAGAAGAAATGAAATGACATTTCACTGGAACAGAACCACCCTTAATATATTATATATAGCTTTCTATAGAAGCTTGAAAATTTTCAGGTTCTTAATACATGAACAATATTATTTAGGATTCCGACAACTCACTCCAAATAATATTCAATAGTGTACCCAAGTGCTTCTCATTATTGGAGTCAAGTATGTATGAGTCATAAAATAAAAAATTGGAAGAAAGGGAAAGAATACAAAAAATGGTTTTTGTGTGTGAACCAGCAAAGATTTCTTTAATATATTGATGTTGATTAGACGCAATTGATTATTGATAGTAATAAAATAAATTATAATATGGGATAAGTCTGTGGGTACAGGCACACACTTCAAGGACTTATTGATGAAACCGACGGTTGACTGAAAAAACACGTGCCCAAAAAGGAGCATAAATGAGAGTATGCACCGAAAACCCAAATTACACTTGGAGTTTGAAAGCCGAAAACCGTATACAAAATTTACATAAGTACCTTCCTCCGACCCAACAAATCACATCCGATCCCAAGAAAATGGGTTGATTTTAAATCTGAAATATACATCATTCATCTGCGCAAAAAAGGGATTGATTTGAATAAGATATTTTAATAGTGTTGAAACGCGTGCATGAGCAAAAAAATGTATTGAATTAAGTATCAGTCGATTCCAAAATAGAAAACAACACCAATACTTCATCCTTAACCACAGCCTAGCTGTAAACCCAATGATGCAAATCAATGAATACATAACGAGCCCTTTCCCCACAAAAAGGTATATTAATATTTTGACTGGCTATGCTAATTGTATTAAAGTACACTATAAAATTTCACCCTTTTTTTAAATGTAGACGAGGAGCAGCTCCCGGGTTAAGTAATACCCACCCTGCACACTTCGATGTTTGAAGAAGAAGGATTATATTCAGAAATAAGGAGTATTGATTTCATTACCAGTACCACAAGTACCTAAGCTTTCATTTGACTAGGTTACATCATGAAGAGATCATCATATCAGCATTAACATTCTTATTATTACTCTACCGAACCATTATAATTACAGCCATTGTTCCACTTGACAATAAAACTTTTTAAAAAACACGGAAGTTTGTTTTTCGTGGAGTGGTTAGTATTCGTAAAGACGTGTATTTGTTTATATATAGTATAATATACAGTATCAATTCCATTTTAGTTGAGGAAAAAACAAGTTCAAAAAAATTTGTTACGGAATGACCATCATTACATCATCATAATACTAAAAAAGAAGTAACAGAAGAAAAGATTGTAAAGCATCAGTTTCCACTCTCTTGCACCCATTCAGAGAGAACAGACACAAGTCCAAGTGGACGAGAAATGCCAAATATGCATAAATGGGAGAGATGAGAATCAAGGGAACAGAATATTGTACTGAAATTCTCCCACCGTATTTTTTCTACTGGCAAAGCACAACTTGTATATTCATGTGCATTAAAAAATGCATATCTCTCTCTCTGATATTTTCGCTACATGCATCAACATAACACAGCACAATGAGCAAAATAATAAGATAAGATTCACAATGTTAAATTCCAGGTAGGTGCTATATAGCCAGCTCTACTGTTTTCTAGAAGAATGAAGCTGAAAAGGGTTCTCCCTTTTGAAATCTTTCTGGCATTACCATCATGATTATTATTATTTTCTCAATTTTTACATTTCGTAACACTGCACAATACCCATAAAAGAAAGGAGTGTACAAGGGAATCCCATAAAAACATGATTTGCTTTGACTTTCAATCCATTTTTCATGCTATGCTATCCTCGTATCGTAGCAAACTCAACAATCCACAATAATTCGGATAATGTCATGTGGTTCACGGTAAGGAAAGGGAAGGTATGTAAGTTTGGGTTAAGCTGAGAGAGAAAGCTAACAAAGTAACAAGCAAATCAACATAGTTATATTCACACTTGGTTAGCTCCTTTTTTACAGTCCCTTCCTTTATTCCAGGGAAAATATAAAGATTGTAAATAAAACTTTATATAGGAATATTATATACTTAAACAAAATGTACATCTATATTACACTCTCTAGTTTTCTATCCTCCTTGTCAGCATAATTGGATTGCTTTCGAGCTAACGCCAAACAAGCAAAAAATAGTGTGCTCTTGATGATTGCCTTCCTATACTCCAATCCAACAATATAATAATACTGTACTTTGCTTATATGCATTTGGAGGAAACAAGAGTAATAATATGATCATGATACAAAATATATATAAAATAAAATCAACTGACCATTCTGCATTTACAATCAAATGGGCATAAACCTTATTTCTCATCGCCAGTTGCTTTTTGTTAGGAACAAGAATATTCTTGTTTTTTTCTTAGTTCCATCATCTCATTCACTAGGAAATAATGATGTTGTTCTGTTCACTTCAGCCACTTTTTTCTTTCCTTAATTTTAAAGAATTTTTATTGAATGCGGATTGGATGGATGGAGGCTTTTAAAAGTTTGAAACCACCCACATGGAACTAAAATTTTGATGATGATGATGGTCATCTTTACATAAAAGTGGCATAAGGAGAACCAACTCGTGTTTTGTTACATACTTCTATGCATAATAAGAATTGAGAAGCTAAGTTTTTCCAAGAGAAGAAACTTTTTTCTTCTCTGACTCCCTTCTCCTGGTTTCTACTCTAATTTTTCCATGCTTTCAATTAATTTGTCTCTCAAAAGCAAAAGTAAAACTTTTTATGTGCTCAACTATTTTTAAACAAAATTCTGAATTAACTATACAAACACAACGCGCGTCCACCAATTCTCTTGTTGTAGTCCATTTAACATTATGAGAGACGAAAAAATAAATGTAGAAATGAAATGAGTTCCCATCGGACTTGTATGTACCTAAACCTAATTTTTGTGTACTAGTTCATTTCATTCAGCACAGACCAGCGTAGCGTAAGTATGTATACTTATTTTATATAATAAAAGAAACAACTTTATTTTCTTCCTTTTTTTAACCAGAACCAGAGCTCACTTAAGGACTCGACTCTGCTGGAAAAAAGTTTGAGGAGAAATGCATTTTCGTTTTTCCAAGGAAAAGTAAGTTTTCTTTTAAAAAAGGAAGAAAATGGTTTTTAGCACTTTGTTTATGCTTATACATAATACATAATATGTATATGTTTAAGGGGAAGGAAAAGAGAAAAACTTAATCTTGGTAATTTCATTAGTCAGTTTGGCTCTTTCTCTTTCCTGCTGTGTTACACTCTCTCACTCACTCACTTCACTACCTTTCCTTCCTTCCCCTATTGCTACTGCTATAGTTTTTTTTACTTTATTTTAAAAGTTTTCTTCCAGTAGTAAACTAAAGTAACTGAGAAATTGGCTTGGAAAAATGGAGAAGCATGCTTTTTTCCATCCATTTACTTATCTTTCTCTCTCTCGTCCTTAGTGAAACGAACTACGACACAAGCACCAAGACCAACTAATTTATTTTCTCGAAGGTTTTTTCCCTTTTCCAGTGAGAAAAGAGGAGAGCGAATATAATGAGGAATGGACAACAACAAAAAGTAGATGTGAGTGGTCTCGTCACGCGGTGATAGAGGAGTTGTTGCAAACATTAGGAAATGAGTTAATAACTTGTCCAACAACTTTATTTCCCTTTGAAAGAATTATATTCTGAGATGAGATGTGACCACACCAGACCAGACTAGTGAAGACGGATCTATACTGTTTGAAAGCATCGTCTTCCACGATTTTTCTGTCTTGACAAAGAAATTGCAGACTATTTCACAACCATATAAGAAAAGGGAACGTGGCTAACACCTTTCAGCATTCTCGCAGGAAACTATATCTAAGATATGCATTATCCGAGAATTCCATATTACTTGAACAAGTAAGAACAACATCAGGACAAGAATGGAGAAGCAGTTGATTAGCACTGCTCGTGTAATCCATATAATCCTACTTTGTTTACCCTTTATAATGTTTATAATATTATTATCGATGGATTTACATAAGAATAAACCTTGTTCTTCAACATAACGTCCTCATTCCTACTTGGGGTTAAAACCATGGTCTGTGGGGCCAATACAAAATTGTTATATATCACAAAAATTCACCCTTATTTGTCAGATTTCAGAAAACTTCATTAAAAGTCGCGCTTTATTCACAAACCTCAATCATTAACGACAAGACGATGCTCCTATGATTTATGACGCTGGTTGGCGTAATGGTGTCATTATTATCATGTGCTCATAAATAGTTGTACAATCATGTTGATTACTGGTATTTGTGTTTGAATACCTCTTTCTCTGTATGTCATATTATCTTTCGGATTTTTCATAATCGTCACCACATCACCAGTATCATTTCATTTTACACAAGTTTTACAAAATAAATGAGGAACAAGAACTCTCAAGAGGTGCTAGTAACAACATTTCTCAAACCCATTTTTTCCTAATGGTTTGGGCAGATCCTACTCCATCATCATTTATCTATCAGAAGTATTCTAGCTGCTAACTATCCCAACGCTCCTTTTTTCACGTTGATGATATGATGGTAAATGGTGATAATAGTAAAAAATGAATGCTTAAATACCTCAGCAATTTGACATGTGCATTATAACTTTCGTATCTGCCATCATTTCAAATTTTTCTTTTTGATTGCTTCCTCTCCGTAGGATTTGTGCAAAAATACACACACGTTTACATACACATGTGTAGATTAGCAGCGTAGGGAGAAAGAAATAGATATTTCCCGTTGAATTTTTGTCGACAAGATCGTTTGAATAATTAATAATGAGAGGAGAAGACATGCACATGCTTGTCTTTCTTTTTCGTCTTCTCAGCCCCTGATATGATACTTGGGATGATGATGATGATGACATTCAATTTTCAGCCAAAAAATATCACTCACACTTACCAAAGCTATGTAAATATCGCACAAGCATACTATAGTTAAGGTATACATGTGTGATTAGTCATAATGCGATATTATTACTATAAGAATGATTTAAATTACATTCTATTTCCAAAAAAAAACTTTTCTGCTTTTCCAAAGTTTACTTGGGTTGTTGATCATATAATATATAAGGCTTTCTTCATCATTATCGTCATCATTACTCATATAAACTTGGTGGGAATGAAATATTATGGTAGAGAAGCAAGACGGTGATGCTCAGAAAAAAGAATGTTTTTGCTAAAAATATTTGAAACTATGAATTGGGGTGACTTGTTATCACGAACAGTGACAAATGAAGCCGTTGCCCAGCTATCTGTATTCATGCCATCCCAACCCATTCAAGGGAAGTGAACAAATAACACACGACTTTAAAACCAGAAGTACATGGCTTGAGCAATCCTGCTTAAAATTGAGTTTTCAGCCGAAAATAATTGTAAATACAATTCTACTTTGTGATTATACAATTTGGTTAGCAACATAATTACAAACGCCTTTTATTTATGACCAATTAGTGTAATGTATAAAAAGTAGAGAATACCTTCCTGGACATTGTTACTCTTATGTTATGCATTGTTTTTTACCAAACCAGAAACAGTGTGACCCTGTTGTTATAAGATAATTCGCGATGGATCCTGATAAAAAAAATTACGAACGTTACTTTATTTTATAAATGAACATGAATCGAACGTGTGTTCTCTCCTTTCTCCCGTTAGCGGAACAGTGGAAGAAGTTTGAGCTTGAATTCATGAAAATGCATAATTTACCAAATGTCATTCGTTTTATAAATTAATTAAATGATAATGCTAGGCTAAAAATATGAATGAATATGCGTAATACAAAATACATGCACATTACGACTGCGTGAAAAGGAGAGCAAGTCCCATTCTATTCACCTTTGGCTATTATCGCGTCATATGATAATGCTAATGAGTGGACAAAGAGACCTATTCTTTTTTTACCCCAAAGCCAGATCCACCTAACTTACAAGAATAGATTAGGTGTGGGAATGCTCATTACACATGCCAGCAAAAGCTGTCATAAATGCTTTTGTAGATAGCTGTCCAGTTCACAACATTACAAGTTTGTTGTTAAAGCGATTAACTTTACAAACAGCAGTAAATTTTCAGGTTTATAAAAGTTCGAAGAAGAATCTCAAATCCTTATCTGGTTATTTCTGAACTTGGTAAGTGAGAAATAAATTACTGTTAATTTAACGTTGGTATGAGTGACATTGAATTGGTAGAAGGCCACCTGATTATCATCTTTCTTTGTCAGCATGATCAGCGACTCAAAGAGTAACTTTTAATTGTGTTTCCACGCGTATTTTATTTGTTGAGAGGCAGTTGTCAACAGCCTCCTCGCTTGAATTGCAGGGAATAATTAAAAGTATATGCAATTGTAGTTCAATTAGGAATAAAATTTTTACAAACTGATTAATTTTTTGATTGATTAAACTCTGAAGCGGAAACTGGTAAATCTTATTTTCCAGCTGTTCTATTCTGCGCTGCAGCTTGCAGTCAATAGTTTTGTCAATAGTTGGACTGATTAAAGTGAATGAGATGGGCTATCATTAATAGTGAACTATTTGTAAATTGCAGATCCAAATCCATCTTTAAATGGCAGCCGCACGCACGGGTTTACACGTTCGACCAGGTCGTGAAAATTGAGAATGGCGACATCGTCATAAACTTCGCCAAAGCTAATGTTGGCATTGCTCAGATAATCGGCTTGCCACGCTGGGAAGCAATGTACGATTTGTTTTCCAGAATTTTGGTATTTGTGACTTCATTTATAATTTCTTTGTAAATACTAACAATTTTTAATTTGTGAATGTTTCAGCATTGATCTTCAAGGTCGAAAAATCAAGAACAAGAGAGAAGTTTCTTCTCAATATGCGGCTTTGGGTGAAAAATTTCACAAAGAATTCGTCGATCTGTATTTTAATTCATGAATAACTAATACCGCTGAAGTTTAATCGTGACATCCGCG
>LJIJ01002054.1:0-31962 GCA_001718145.1 Orchesella cincta
ACTTTGGTCAATAGAGAAATAGAGCAGTAGGAGAAAAGCAACGCAGTGTTTACATAGAAGACAACTAAACTGCAGCTCTGATTTTGATTTCTAAACAGACCGAGAGAGGATAAGGAGACAAATACAAACAACAAAATTTGCATATAGGTTAACAAACGGACCGAACTACAATAGAAACTTGGCTAGCACAATGAGGCTAAATTCCAAAAACTAAGTGCTAAAAAGGCTAAAACCAACAACCAAAAAGTTTCCTTTTTAATGTGGCTGTGGCCCTTCTATTGATTCTGTTTATTCGCTTTGTCCTTTATATACTGGGCTGCAAGCTAGAATGGTTTTTGGAGCAAAGGCTTAAATTTGAAAGAGACTCTTTATGGTATGTATTCGTTAAATTCAAATGTCAGTCACTAGTCAGCCGTTGTTGAAATAGAGAGTTTGAGCCGTTTGCCCTGGTTGGATTAGTAATTATTGTAAATGTAAGATGTAGAAGTTTTTCTACGTTTAACCTTCATTCAGAATTCCAGACAAACACTAACAAACGAGAACTATAGTTGATCTACGAGTAAATTATTAAACGGTTTTTATCATAAAACACTAAGCACGTTAAAGTACAGCACAGTTCAGTTATATTTTAGTAGGCCCTGAACGACAATAATTTGTGTGTGAATGAGGCAATGAACACTTTCAGTAAGGAAACTGTAAATGACTTTAGAAATTTATTCTGACCCCAGAAATTACTTACTAGGCCGCGCTGACGAATATTTAAAAAATAAATATAATTGAGTCGAGTTCATTTTTGGCTAGCGAGATGGGTAAAAGGGTTTAATTCTCAAACTTTCCTGAGCATCATCATCAACTATCAATTAATGATGAATTTTTCATCATAAATAAAAAATAAAATAGTATATTGGAAATAAATCAATGCTAAACTATAAAGCTATTGAACAGCAGTGCAAATTTATTTCAGGCATTAAATCATACATATGATTCTAAGCTTGAAATTAAAATATCGAATTTTAGTTTATTAGTTTATTTATTCAAGATGGCGGACTTGCACATCTTCTAAAAAATCATTTAAGACGCCTAAGTTATACCATGCTATGCAGTACGTAATAATGAAATCCATAATATACGACGACATTCCATTTTTATGATGAGCTTAATTTAACATAAGATTCAACTTTGTTGAACATTTGATTTCATAAATTAAGAAATTCAATTTTTATGGATGTCGAAGCAATACTAAATGTCAATGGAGAGCTGTAGCAAGTCCTAGGGTTGAAACTACTCGGCAAGTACACAGATAACGTAAATCATTTTATTTTCGAAACTCTACCAGTCAACAATGCAATAACGACGAAGACTTACAGCGTTCTCTTGCGCGAAATGCTGAAACTGTATACACCCATGCGTTGCAGAAAAGTTGTTCATTCACTTGGTTTACACAGTTCAACGTTGTAAGTACTAATTTAAAAAATACAGCGATTTGAGTAGGTATTAGATATCCAAATGGGTTAGTCTTCAGATATTTAAACTAGCAATTAAATAATATTCATAAAAGTGAGGAGTATGCATGGCCTCTTCCACATCATTGACAATTTGAAAAGAGTTGTTAAACTAATTTGACGACTTAACACAACTTGTCACCTACACTGCATTATTCGTAAAGCCATGCAAAGAGATTTAAATTGCACTTTAAATATAAAACTTGGGATTATTGAAAGTAGAGGTCGAATAAAAGTTAAAAGTTTTTAATTTATTGCATGCAAATATTGCTGGTACAAACAGTTCAGTAACAGTTATTGTTGTATTTTCAGATTTTTAACTAATACTAATTCTGTCCACTCGGTACTGGCTGCGGGTGACTGTAGCCATGAGCCTGGGGAAATATTGGTCCATCTTGGTTCCAATCAATTTTCTCCAGTCTAGCAGTCCTGCAGAATCCAGAGAGTAAATCATGTATCATGTATATCAAAATTACATGACATTAGAATCGTACCTGATACATAACTAAACATAAGAAAAGTCTAATGAAATGGCATGATTTATTTCCTACCTGAAGCCATTAATGTCAGTTTGACTCTCAGTGGCATGATAAACCATCCAAGTCTCACGTTCATCGGGACTAACCGTGAAAGATGCCTAAATGTTAAAAATTTATTTCCCTCTTTAAAATGTAATATTTAACAATTTAACCCTTAATTTAGCGAAATTTTTTAGTTAAAACATACGTGTCCAGTAGTGTAGACAGATTCAGCGTCGTTTCGCTGGAAAACTGGACCGGGAGCATGTTCCCACGCAGAGGGGTCCATGGGATCTCGCGACAACTCGATACTGCTTTGTGTCAGACAGTAATTCGGGTTCCAAGTCATGCTAGCAGAGAAAATCATAAAGGCCTTTCTCTCATTGTAAATGAAAAAGGGTCCCTCACTAGTGCAAATATCTTGGCACTCCCAATCTTGCGTTGGCTCGCGAATCATAACCACGTGTGGGGAGGTGGTGAAGGGGTTCTCCATTGGAGAAATATAAATGCTGCCATGCCCAGTAACTCCGCTGGACCACACAAAGTAGTTTCTGTTGTTGTCCATCTTTAGAATCGTTCCGTCAATGGCGACATTGTCCCAATCAGGAAGCATCCTAAAAAACAGATAGTAAATTCTTGACAATTTTGCAATTTTATATTTAGAATATTATATATCATCCAATTTCTTTTACCTTATTGGATTGCCCCAATTTCCCATTGGATCATTGGGATTTTCAGCCTTCACGGCATACATTCTATGTTCCCTATTTTCAGTCCTCATCGTGAAATACATCCAGAGCTCCCCATCCACATTATGAATTTCACTTGCCCACAGATCCAGGTAGCCGGGAGGTGCCCGCATGATTACCTTACTTTCTGCGTCACGGAAATTTGTGAGAACGGGACTTTTATACATGACAATTTCCATTTCTCTGTTTTCAGACAGGGTTAAGTAATAATAACTTCCCATTTTTAGAACAAATGGGTCAGCAGAATTTCGATCAAGAATAGGATTAGTGAATTCTTGGCTATTTGCCATGCAAAATAGCATGGCCATGAAAAAAAGTTTCTGAAACATTTTGGAAAAAAATTATTAAAAGAGTAATAAAACAAATACTTCTATGTTGGTAGTTGTTTGCAGTCTACCAACAATTTTTACATTTAAAATTCAAACCAATTCATTTTAAACTGGATGTAATTCCATAACTTATCTCAACTGTCAATCTGTCGCTCAACCCAACTGACGGGTGCCTGTATGTGTGTTGTTTTCATAGGGTAATCAGTAATCACTGTATAACGATAACCCTCTGTATTGTATGTATATGGACGAGCATTTCAAATATCATCAGATCAGGATGCAATAAGATGCCATAATTGATTGATATTGATTTGCCAAAAACACACACCGGACTGTAGGATGGTTTAATGGATTTTATCACTACAATGAGGACAACTGGGACAAATGTAATATTGATTAATTAATTAATTGATTGCCAACTTCAGTACATTACTATTTGGTGACTGAGTCTCAAAATAAGTTTATATCAATTATTGTATAATGCTATGTTAGTCCTACAAATGCATTCAATCTGCGTACCAATCAAATCAAGACTGCTCATTTTTCGGCTAACCTTCAAACAAAAAGCGTTGTGCCGATCCATGTATGCTATGGCTTATCTTGAATCGAAACATTTCTTTTCAGCTCAATTAGAATATTTTGGTCTTCCATAATTAAGCATTGTTATTGAAAATATTTGAATATTATTATTATATAGTCTTCTAAAATAAGTTGCCATCAAGATGGACCGAACGTGAAAGCACACGACATTTCATACTTCAATCCGTTGCTTTTCCATGCAGTTCATAGCAATTATTGGTTCAGAGAGTGAGAGAGATAGCGTAATAGAAACCGTTACGATCCTTCAAAACATTGTCAATTCTCATGCATTTCTTATGCAGCACTAAATTTTGCGAAATATGAACAACTTCCAAGGCAGTTATATAAGCTTGCATCTCAATAAAACGTCTGTAAAACCATTCGTTGACCACTATCAGCTCATCCCCTCATAAGTGAGTAACTTGAAGGATTTAGAATCAATTTGGATACAGTTGGTTGTTGATGAAACAATTTGAAAATGCTGAAGAATATAATGATCAAGGCAAAGCGACCGAGTGTAAGCGAAGCACACACTCATCGAAAGTACCCACTTGGATGCGCCTGGCGATTGAGGCTCTTATTGAATCAGCTAAAAACGGAGACAGCGACCGAGATGATAAAAATGAATTTGACGACGAGTATCAATGGGATGAAGCAGAGGTTGTTCCAGAGGTTCAGAATAACGTAAGTCAACCAAACGAAAGACATTTCTTTCCAACTTTCTTTCATGCATCTCCAAACGTTGACCTTGCCACGTTCAAAAATTTGATTTCCAAGCCGAGACTGAAAGACGTGAAATTCGACATGTCTAACACGGTATACGCTAATATAAATGGAATCAATGGGATTCAGGCTTTCCAATCCGCTTCGTTTCAATACATTCGCCCTTACAGAAATATTTGTGAGCAAGACCCAAAAATCAAATTCAGCCTGATGAGATTTCACAGTGAAATTTTCACTCATATCCTCATAGCTTCATTGAGCTTTCTTTGAGCAGAAAGTCCTATTTCGACCTACCGAAACTAAAACAACATTTTTGTCAACTGTAAAAAAAAAAATTAGTTATTAAATAATGTTAAATAGTTTTTGCAAAATGAAAGGAAACCTTGTTTAGTTCTAGCATCAATCATCAGAATTAATCTCTACAATCACTCTATAATGCTCCCATTGTTTGACAAACTGTTATTTTTAGGGAAATATAATAATTGGTGAGTGATGAAACTAACATTTCATCATCAATTTCGCTCCTCATTAGTGAATCTCGGACGTGTGTGTATAATAGCATTAGAATATTGTTTGTGTTTTATGATTTATAGTAAAAGCAACAATCCCTTTTAACACCACCACACCACGGTAAAAAGATTAAAAATGAATGAGTGAATGTGAGACCATCATGCATAAATAAAACCCCTGTGCAACAATCAACTGTACTCTTTCCCTGTGTGAAAAGTAATGTACCGTACATAAAAAAATCAGTGAGGGTTATGTTACATTATTGCATTATTGTGAACAGTACACTTGCACATACAGATACAGCTATATCAGGATGATGATCATGAGCGGATAACTGCACTTTTACTATTCATCTCTCGCTGACTGACTGGGATTAAATGCAAAGCGAAAGAACAACTGTTTCTCTTTTTTACTAGCATTTTACCTTTCTACAACAAAAAATACCATATAATGCGAGATGCACTGAGCTGACTGCCTTGATGAAAAGTGGAAGGTATTCTGCTGCTGCTGCTCTGCAGCCGACAAGAATGAAGCTGACGTATCTTGTGTTATGTTAGTGCACGAGAGAACGGTACTCTGTAAAAAGCCTAGAGCGGAGTGAAATGATATTACGGCAATAATCCTCTCACTCTGGGAAATGCATTGTATAACAGAGCGAGCGAGCATGATATAATACCTGTAGAGGTACAGCTACTCATCATCACAAGAATCATGTTGATGATGATGATGAGCATGATGAGGAATAGCCAGACAGTTCGTACGGTACGCTCTCGGTCGACAACTTTACTTACCTTCAGTCCTTCCTTTTAAAGCTGATGTGGTTGTGGGGAATTACAACACTGACATTGGCCCTCTGCATTTCTCGCTGTGATATGATAGTATTATGAATGTAACAACTCGAGCTTACTCTCCCAGTCAAAGAGGCTATATGCATTGCAATGCAATGCAACGTTCGTTCACGTTATTGCGGTATTATTGTTTAGACTCAGTCCACATCTCATTGTTGATGCGGAGAGTTCACTCACACAAGCTCCGCTCCACAATAAACTGTTTACCTGTTGCCTATACTGAAAAAGAAGAAGAAGAACCGCTATTCCATAATCATAATATCATTCTCCCTTTCCTTTCGTCTGCTTTTGGGAAACCGGCTCTGCGGAGCTGGACAAGCTGGACTTTCGTTTGGCTAGGGAATCTAATGAGTGTTTCCGGGGTTCGTCAGCATGGACTGGACAAAACCCGGTCCGAAACTGAGACAAGACTTAATTATTGGCGAGCTGAAGATAATGGAAGTACCGAGTGCCTTTTTCTGTGATCAATTCAAAAAATCATATTATTTAATATTCTTCAATAAAAATCAGTGACGTGATCAATAAGACTGTCTGGAGAAAGATGATCAGACTGTCTAAAATTGGGGAAAAGATACCAGTCAAAATATTGACGTCTGGTGGTTCTATATAATTTGTGACTGTTTGAACTATAACAATATGAGGGATTATGTGATGTAGTTTCTGTTTCCACTTTGTCTACTCCTGTTTCCCTTCAGTGAACGGATATGAGTTGTTGTTTCGCTCACGTTGTTGTGAAGACCATGGAAAACGGTTGACGGGAAGGAAAAAGCCAGACTTCTCCGTTGACTACCCACTCTACTGTGGACATGTAAACTTTACAAAGTAATGTGATACTCATACTGGATTACAAACCCGACAATCAGTCTTTGACAATCAAGAACAATCTGAGACAATCTCATCGTCGAATCAATCGTGTTATTTGCGACAATCCTACAGATTCGTGGAACTTTGTGACAGAACACGATCCTTGTATATTTATTGTGATATTCATCAAAAGAAAGGGGAGCCAATTAGTGATAATAATATTATGTTAGAAAAATATTTGGAATCCGCATAGCCGTGTATATGTATATATATTAAGTATTATTGTATATGAAAACGAATGTAGTTTTGTAGTTATATGCGGAAATTAGGATAAGTGGTGATTACAAACAAAAAAAAGTCTGAAGGAGCAGCAGCATTCTTTTGGAAAACTGGAACCATTTTTTGAGAGGAAATATTTTTTTCTGAAGGAGGTAAGCAATGATCATGCATATTTTGACTTGAAATTATTATTAAATGCTATGACTTTGCTTTCACATTTTGTGACAAATCGCCCAGTTGCATGCATTTCTTCTATTAATTTCCTCTAAACTTTGTTAAATCTGTTTCAATTTCAATGTGCATATATGCAAATTAGTCGGGGTGAATTGACGTCAGTGAGTGGCCTTGACTTGTCACGTTTTCACGTCAAACACACTCTTATCGCATGGAGAAAACTGGGAGCTCTGAATTGCATTTTTTCTAAACGCCCTTCAAAATTGCAAACCGGAAATGTACCGAAACTCACGCCACTTATATATTCCTTGATCCTTTATCCATTCCTTTCAATTTGAGGGTCTAACAATTTGTTGAAATTTTCTATTTTGGGTAAGGAACCGGTGCTAAGAATAGTTTTCTTATGAGAATTTGTACACGGATGAAAATATGTAATGCATATTATTATAATACATGTTTCGCAATTCAAGGCTAAAGTACACTTTCTTTGTACAAGATTTGTTTGCTTGTTTTTGATACTGAGTCTGTCTATTTTTGAGGAGATTTGTGTGCATTTTATTCCACTCTTGTTGGTGGCATTGAGAGCCTAAGTGGTGGTGGCGGAGATTGTGCAAGCCAGCTATAGAAGTTGTTCTCTCTCCGTGTGACACTTTACCTTGACATTTTCGCTTCCAACTTGAATGTGCAATTTTTCTATTCAGCTTGCTCTTTCTTGCTTACTCGTTAGCTCGTCTTTTTCATATACATACTATTCAGTAATAACCCAATCGATCCAAGACATATATATATGCATAAACACCAAACGCGCTCAATTACGTCCTTCCCCCCAACCAACCAACCCATTCATTTCCAGCAGAGAGAGTGAAATGGAAATGGAGACAGTGGAGTAGTTGGCGTAAATAGCAACACATTTGCATGCACCTAATCTGATTGGGGATGTGGTATGGTGCGGTTTGTATGTGGCCAAGTCTAGCGAGAGTGAGACTGCTGCTGAGACCTTACTTACACTATAACTTGCTCAATTTCTTCTTCAAGGTCAACATCAACCTAACCTAACTCCAGTCATTTAAGTAGCAATAATAGTATAATATCCCCATATCTTCATTATCCATGTATACAATTTACCTATCATGAAACATGATGAAAGAGAAAACGACGCAAGTAATAAGGCTGGCTGACGACTCCTTATCACAGTTATAAAATGAATGACCCATTCAGCCGACAATTCGACACAAATAATAAAAAAATATAAAAAGCAACCAATTTCAATCCAACTTGTGTATTTACACTCAGCCATAAATAACCTTGCCCCAATATATTGTGCAACCGCACCACACCACACACACCTTATATATTTTTTTGCTTGAATGAGCCACCAAGACTTCCAAGTCGGCTTCAGCTTGGCTTCTTTCATTGTCAGTGTCAATGTCAAACCTTTTTGTTCTGCATTTTTTTGTATGAAAGAGCAAACCTAAATTCTGAAAAACTTTTATTATATTGTACTTAGAAACTACATCTTTTTATTGCACCAGAAAAAATCATTTCCATACCTTTCTAAACTTAGAACATCGTGGGAACTCATGATGAATTCATAAACATTGTAAGCATCCAGGCAGAGGCATTCTTCGAAGAGTAAACAAACGGAAGGCAAACTGTAGATTTGATGGCAAAAAATAACCTGACCCAAACACAGGCATGTCGGAAGCTCTCTTTTAGTTGAGAGCCCTCATGGAGAACTTGTTGAGGGAGGTCAGCTTCTGCTCCCAACTCATCAACTTTGATGTTTAAAAAAATGAGAGCATCTATCTTGGATCAGATCATCTTTATTTACCGTTCTGCCCCTTCTCCGGGCAAATGTTGTGCTCCTTCTCATTAGAATGAACAATGAATCATTTCATTTGGGATTATTATTACAAAAGACCAAGTGTGCGTCGGTTTTGGTTGCGTGCATGTATCCGTGAAAGAGGTGTATCATCATCATTATTATTACTGCTCCCATCATCATATTCCTTCCAGAACACAGGTAAATAGTAATACCGACCAATTGCAAGAAAAAGTACCGTTGCATTGCCTCTAGTGTACATTGGAATTTTTTTGAAGGGATCTCAAGAAAAAATCAGAGGGGTTATCTTTAGCTACGTTTTTCTTAAAAAAGATGCAGGACAAAAGGGGGATCGGGATCAAAAATAGAAACTAGAACCATTTTTTGCTTCCTCTTCTATTATTATTATGAGCTGGAGGAAAGAACACATGCAACCATGTTCGTTTACAGTTTTGAGTTTACACAATTGAAGATTGCAGAAGATGCACTTTCTCACGATGTTAGCTCAGGTATATCTGAAGAAGAAGACAACTGCAACTCTACTGCTTCCAACTTTATGTCACAATTTCAAAAGCGTATTGATACGCAGCTGCCGACCGTTTAATTTTTTCAAAATGTATTTCCTTCTGTCTTATTAATAAACATTATGATTTTTTTCAAGGAAGAGAATTTTTTCCTTTTGTCTTTTTGTTATTCAAATTGACGAAGAGTCCCGTTAGAAAGAGATGAGGATCATGAAAATATGTGAGCAGAGCATAACACATCTTATAAGGAGACCATGCATGCACGTGATCATTTACATTTACATACATAGGTTCATCGTAAGAAGGAGTAAAAAATGTTTAAATAAATCTGGAAAGGAGAGTGTAGCAGTTCTCCAGCCATTTTATTTGTGTTGCTCAAGGCGTTGAACTCTGTATTCCCCTGGAGAGATAGAAAAAAGAAAGGGTTGAGTTGAAAAGAGAAGTGCATTGCTTTATTGGTATGCATCAAAACTTCTTTTGTTACATTCCTTCTAGTATGAGTAGAGCAAGAAGGGATGATGGAGGAAGATAACTGTACATGTTGTCACCCTTGAGCAATAAGTAGACAGAGAAAGATGCGTTGTTTTGGAATGGAAGAGTGCCTTGCTCTTTGCTCCTGGTCCTTGCCCTTTCCTTCACCCTTCCTTCCTTCCACAACATACCAATATCTTGTTCTTCTTCTCCTTCATCTTCCCTTTTATCCAAAGGGAGACAAAGAGAGGGTCAGAGAACTGTAATCGGGTCACCATCCCATCATTTTCCTATCCCTTTCGTTGTCTTCAGGGCGCAAACCTAACTTGACACTTTCCGATATTATATAATCGCTCAGTTACGATAGATTAGGATCAATGGAATCCGACAACCACTTGACTTGAGGGCATCGACTTTTCAGCTCGATCGCTGTACAATAAACACTGTTACCTTTTGGAAATACGGCAGATGTCCAGCGCTACAATTTTTATTACTGGAAGGAAACACGATAAAATGGATCCTTTCCTCTACTAAATAAAATGATAGGTCAAGTCAGTTGCTACTTCAATGTTGCATAATGCCTACAGTTCTGAATTATTAAATTAGATAAGCCATTACATGCACGATATATTATTTGAGAATGCGTATATTGAATAGAAAAGTGGAAATACATATACATCAAATAATAAATACGTTAGATTTGAAGATCACCAGCCAGCTTGGTAAAAAACGGAACATGGCATGGCATTATATTTGCAACAACTGAATCGAAAAACGGTATTTTTCGCTTCAAGCTCACTCAACATTGTATTTCAGTTGGCAATCACCATATTATGTATGCATTGTATTAGAGAGGAAATGAGCAAGAGCAGCGTCACATCGCTCACATCTCTTTATATTCCATCCATTCCATGTGTAAAAAAATGTCCCGTTAGCAGCTCTTCAGCTTTCGAGCTCTTGTGCCAGGCATAAAAACTGTTTGTGTTTGTATAGAAATATATATAGTTTAGTCCATCCTTTTTGTGATGATATTTCGTATTTGAAACATTGTTTCACCCCGAAAGGGATATTGATAATGCAGAGGAGTGTGTGGGTGGCTATTAAAGAAACAGAAAGGACCGGAAAAATTGGATGTGGGAGGAATAATGTCTCTTTTCTTCTTGGGGATTATTATTGGCAAATGGAAATGAATTGCTAATCATTTGCACTTTTAAATGATAAACCCTAATATTGCGATAAGGTATAGATGCAGAAGGGAGTAACTGGACTATCACGCAATGCATCAGTGAATTAGTAGAGGAAGTATTGAGTATGAAGGAACAGATGACAGGATGATTTTGCTCCGCTTGTTTCATTCTTCTGTCACATCGGCCTAGCATAATATCCGTATTATTATGCAATGTATGCATGCATCCCATGACAAAATGATTGTTATGGGGCAAACTAAGAGTTGATATATTATGCAAAGCGTGTGGACTGTTATGCAGCCTCCGGCATACCATCATATTTTTAGGGGTATTTTGTACCGTGAGTGGAGATGAGATTTTGAGTTTTTACTATGATCAACATCAACTTTACTGCAAAGATGAAACAATGTGGATGCGCTGCACACAGGTACGGTATGTTGATATACCTACGTTACGTGCAGCTAAAGTAGGTGATGCACAAGCAAGAGCTTTGCATGTGTGTTTTTGTATTGTGTTTGTACTATGTGCTTGAGTGAGACCAAGTAGAGGAGAGGAGTACAGTTAGAATAACCCGAGGGTAAGTCCCGTTATGTAATGAAATACCATCATCATCAGCTCAGCTCCAACTCCTTTCTTGCTGAGAGAAAGAACAAGTGAGCTCTCGCTCTCTTACAAAACTTACACTGCTCAGGCTAAATACCTACACGCCTACGTTAACTCTTTTATATGCAACCAGGTAGGTATACTATGAATGCACGTTTTAAGCCTCTTTCTCTCTTGTCCCAATCTACATCCACTCCTCCTTCTCACTCAACATCATCATTGTCAACTTGAAGTATGCTTATTAAACAACCAAATGACGAGAATCATGACATGATTATCTCAAGTGCTTTGCCATACTTTGCATACCTAAAAAATAATACTACTACTTCGTCTTCGTGTCATCCCAATAAATCCTACTAGCTCTATTCTGAGATGATGACTATTTTTATTAAAAATACCAGCTGCATTACGTATGTACCCTTGTAAACCGAAAAGACTAGAATATTCGCAACGGCATTATTGTAGAATGACGATGTCCTTTATTTTCTTCACCGAGGAAAGTATATAACGGTGAGAGATTTGAAATCAAAATGATTTTCTGAACAAGAAAAAAATTAGCATTATGCAGCGCATAATTAAATTGTGATAGTCTTTTTAATGAAAAGTACAGTTGAGGAATTACAACCAGCTAATCACACACAAGTGGATAATATTTCCGCAAATTAAAAAGAATGCCAGTCTGTTTTACAATCAGACTAAAACGGAATTTTATTTTGATTCATTATAAAAATGTTAACAGGGTTGTAAGGAAATGCGCGCTTGCATAAACTATATTTGTTCGGTGGAGAAAATGTAGGGGAAAAGGATGTTGGTATTTTTGATGGGATGTATCATTTTATAGACGAGAAATATGTGGCATGGCAGAGTTGTTACCGTCTCAGCAAAGTGCATCCTATCAAGTTGAAGGTAAGCAGGGGAGATGTGATGGTGAGTTACGTTACGCACACGTTACACAACACAAGAAGAAGAGAACCCACCCTTTAGGATAAAAGTGCAACAGATTGTGGACTATGTATACCTACACATTTCTAACGTGTATACATGAAGACCATGTGGTTGCTATTGTAGTAAAGTCAAGTTCATCTCGGCAGAAGAGTTGGATAGAAACGACTGTAAACTTGAAAAGGAGACGAGCGTAGCAGGAAAAGAAGGGTTCAACGTCCGACGCTAACCCACTTCTTTTTTACTCGTTGTCGTTTTCTGTGTTACTCGCTTCTTCCATTCCACTGGCAACCACCGAGAGCAAGAATATGGGTTTCATCATCATCATCATCCACACCACTATTACGAGATGATGATAATAGTGGTGTGATGTATACGGCTTTTAGCGCTATCATAATATCATGCATGCTTGCCTAACAACTTACCTTTGAAGATGAGCTAAAGTAAAGGTAACGTTCACTCTTGTTCAGATGAACTACCGTAGTATTTAGAAGCAGCAGCAGTATATACTCTTTGTGGGGATAAGTTAAGTCCGCCAACTTTATGTAATGCAGCACAAGGAAACTTTCAAGTTCATTACCATTCATGATCATCAAAGCTGCCATAAGATTCATTATCATTATGCTACACTTGCTTAATAATGTGGGTAACTCATTCATTGTGCATGCCTGCGCTTGCACTTCTCGTATCATCGATAGCGAACAACACTTTTTAATTGCTCAAAAGTCACTTCACTATTATGCTCAGTCTATTGAAACCGGCCGTTTTTCTGCAGTGGATGATTCGTATCGGAATCAATTATCATCATATGCTAATGTACCTACAAGCATTACAGTTATTTCATCTGTTCGTTTAGCTTTTTCTAGAGGGAAACAGGTGGTTTACGCAACCCACTGACTTCCGGTCACTCGCCAAATAATAATGGTGTCTCACTTCTCCCCAGTTGTCGTTGAATAGACAGATTGTAAATAATATGATGATGATGCATGATCGTGTCTTCTGGACTGGAAGAGGTGGTGGAAAGGGTCGGTGACCGCTCATTCAGATCAATCCATCTGACAACAGAAAAATTCCATCTGCATTCACATCTTTGTTTTGATGTCCAACAGTTTTGGGATGAAGACCCTTTCTGCTAAGGGTATACAACAGTCATCTATTATTACAATGAGCGCAAACAACATTAGCCATTCTGGGCTTATAGCTTCCTTCCTGGTTGTATTTATGATTATTATTATGGTTGCGCCCATTGTCCATTTCATGCCACATGTCAAAGGGGCAACGGGATGAATGAGAGAGCCTGAACTTGTCGAAGGTCTTGGCTGCGAGCTGACATTGAAAGGCTAGTCACCTTACTGCTGCTCATTACTATCAGATCAGAAAGTGTATATCTCTTCTTCTTAGAGTTGTACAAAACGTAGCAAATAAGAAAATTCCAAATTTCAATACTCCAGCAATACATAGTAAACCTGGGCTAACAAAAGTGAATATTATACACTCTCATAAACGTAAAGATGGTAATGCGATGATGTAACATGGTACGAATGTGTAAGACAAATAACGACAATGACTGGTGGGGTCAAGGAACGTCCGTTTTGTCTGTTTCGTTCCATCGCTTCTGTTCTCTTAATGAGTGATCAAGATCCAAATATGAAGAGTGGCAATTCCATTGTGCTCCTACACTCGCTTCCATTATCTGACTCCTTTCTCAATCAGCGGAGTGGCTGGACAACAATAGTTGTAGCATTTTATTACATAATAACATCAAAATATTATTTTTGCATGCAGTTTTTTGTTGCCTGTGAGCTAATATGATATAATTTACCACACCTGTTGTGCTGTGCATCACTCAGGTCAGGAGACAATGTGGCAGGTGACAGTGAGAAAAGTTGAACTGTGCATTACTATTAAATCAATCATAGTTAAACAAAGCAGGTGAATACAGGACAAAAGTGTGAAAATATGGCATTATTATTATCATCATCTAATTTAAACAATTTGGTGCAACGGAACAATAATATTTGTGGTGGCAGTGTGTGTTGGATTGGACAGCACGAAAAAGTGGTTGCGCTCTAAGCACTCAAAAGCAGGTAACGGTAAAACTGATTTCCCTGTCGACAGAATCTGCAATCTGCCCACATGCACAATACTCTGTTGTTCGTAGTTGCGTAAATACGGAACAAGTGAATGACTCTCGTGTTTTTTACACACAGGACCATAATAATTTTTGTCTTTGTCTTGTCATTCATGGAGAGTCGTGGTCGTCGTGACTCACACAGCATACTCTTACATATGTACAGGAAACAATCTCAGGAAATTTACACCTGTTCAAGCAAGCATTCTCCTCATTATCGCTATCAATATATTTAGCATTAGGGAAGTTATATAGAGTTGATGTCCGTTGTTGAAAGGGTGATTATTGCTCAGCAAAACAGTAAGGAACCGTTAGCTGCTTGATCATCATCAACGTCATGTCATGCTGATGGTACTGCTGACCATCATCTTTCTCGGTTATTATAGGAGGGAATATGGCACGTAAATAATTATACAGCATAGTTGTGCGTATTCAATCAAAAAATATTTTTTCCACGAAAAATGGTGACCAACTGATCTTTCGTGAATTTGCTCCTTGTCAGAAAAGAAGCTTAACCTATTTTCATAGCAGGTTGTATTACAAAACCTGTAATTGGTTACCTGAACCTTTATAGCAAATATCAATTTTAATGATGGGCCTACTGGAAAATCCATTTCAACCCCACTCATCCGTTACTCATCTTTTTCAGGATAGGACAAGCAGTAGCCTTCGGTTATGTCAAGTTATCAATCATACTATATCGCACGGCATTTACTCCAAGACCCGAACTCTTGTCATCATCATAATTATCTATTGCTTAAAGCCAGGGAATGTTATAACTTGACTTGTGCCAGAAAACTGTTAATTTCCTTCGTTATCACATCAGATCAGCTAATGAAAAAACGAAAAGATACTTACTACTATTACATAGCAAGCGATGTACATAATTACAATCATTTTGCTCAAGTTCAAGTGCAATCGCAATCCATCTCATTTTTCCTTTCCCCTCCACCCTGAAACTAGTGCAGTACGGCAAGCTTGGTCATTGAACTCTCTTCACTATCATCATGATCATCTTCAGCAATAACATCTCGCATCCTCCTTTGGTAATAGTATTATAAATCTTCCCCATCACCATCATCATCCTCTCTCTCTAGCAAACCTTTGTATAGGTATACACCATGGTGTTATCGCAGAATAAAACTTCTTATGTAACAGGATATTACATACATGTAACTTTTGTGACTGTCTGAAGAAGAAGAAGAAGAAAGAACAGGCGAATAACGGTTCCTAGGTCACTGAGTCACTCAGCCACCATCATCAACAATCTCTTTCATCATCACCATCCTCATGACATGCAAACTTGACTCAAATAACTAGCTTCGCTTAGTGGCATGCTCTCAGCCACAAAATCCCAGACTGTACATACATACCTCCTGACAATTTTTTCAGTCTGAACTAAAGAAAAAGCATCCCATAACCAGCCCGTGCTATATAAGCACACATACACACGCATTCACATAGATATTCGCACATACATTACGTGCTTTCCTGTGTTCGGAGCGAAACATAGCGTGAGAAAGTGATGCCATGCATTGCAATACGAATTGCGACTACTCCTTCATCATAATCCACACGCTATAGTATACACGTCTGTACTTTCCACCCATATGATGATGATCATCATCATGATGGGATCTGATGTGATGCTGCCAGTTAGTTTACTGCATAATACAAAAAAGTAATAATAAAAAGTACCGTAATTCTTCCATTTTTTCGCAAAGTTGCATAATGGCACTCTCAGAGAAAGAGGAGGACATGCATGTAATAATCAGCAGGAGTAGAGTAGAGAAGCGCCACCACCTGTAGATAATATGTTCTTTTCTCGTCGGTTGTACCGTTCCACCGCTTTTCTTTTGTCCCACTCACCGTCACTCTGAAAAATGCTTCCATTTTCTAAAGAAATGTGAGGAAGTGAGCGTCACATTTATTATCTTTAGATGATGTGATGTTATGCAGAGGTGGTTGGTTTTATATGGTTGTAGAGGAGTAGTCAGTAGTTGTAGATGCTATTTACTTTTCCTTGAAGATGATCACTGAAGTAACATTCCCGTTGTTCTTTCCCATACAAAACGCAATAACGCATCTCTTGGTTAAGATTAGCTGTGTGTGAGAGAGAGAGAGGACATTGAACTTAAGCCCCAGTAGCCCAGTGAACTGAGGCGAGATGAACGTAGTAATCATCATGATCATCATCATCACATCACCGGCTTCTTCTTCATCAACAACTGGCTTGTCAGGAGAAGAATCAAAAGAGTGGTTTTATAATAGATACTGAGAGAGACCAGGTTTTGCAATAGTGTAAGCGTAAGCAACAAGAAACTGGCTGCATTGATGCTCGCTCAAACCAAGAGTATATGGCCCGTGCGTAAAAGTGGTTTGGTTTGGGTTGAATCTCAAGCGTCACTGCCCGTACGCTTATACATTTCTCTGCTGGCTTGGCTTCGCAGTTTCTTCCCATAAAATTGCACTTTTATTACTTTATGATGCAAGCTACATATTATATTCTGTGAGATTACACGGTAAATGTTTGCATGCTTACAGATTATGTCTGCGTGCTCATATTTGATTTTTAACGGAAGTGAAACGTTTCCAGTTACATTTTGAGGTAGTCCTAGCGTATCAATTGAAATTCGGTACGTATGCTGCCCAATGGGATGAATTCGGAAGAAAATTAATTTTGAAAAAAATGGATGACATCCGTTTTGTTGCCTTTAACCATGCCGTTCTGGCTTGTGGTAGTCTTTTAAAGGGGCAGTCTAAGAAAATGCAATTTCCACTAGTCCATCTAATAAACTGAGGGTTCCACTCCACCCTGTATGAATGCAAATTAACCTAGATAATACTACGAAAAAAATCGGTTAAAATTGTTACCAATGTAGAATTTAAATAAAGATACGCAGAAACAGACTTACACCGTCAACCTTACCGCTACCCTTCCCTTATGGAATCTTCCATAGACCTACGCACATATTATGTATTATATTATATATCCAATATCACGTACCACTGACGCACAACATGTATCAAATCACAATTTAGTAAAAAAGCATATATCTCAAATGTAATTTGTAGGAGTTGTTAACACATGTTATTCGATCGACTGTTGACTTTTTTGTACAAAAATTTATTTAAAGCAAAGCAGCTACATTACAATTTCATGAAATTGTCCACCATTTGACAAATCTTCCAGTCAAACAAAGGTACCTTTCATCACCATTTTGGGTAACAGCAACTGAGCCGAAGAGTTGAATAAGACAGGGCTTTAAGCTTCATACACTGACGTACCTATATCGCTATCTAAATGTCGAGTCGACTCATCCTACCTAATCAATGCATCCTTCCCAACTTTGCTTCCACGAATTTCATTTCATTTCTTCCTCTTTCAACTTCCATTCACTGACGGGCTATCTGGTTCTGGTTTCTTCTAGGTCTACTGAAAATCAATGTAATGCAATATAAGCTCTCAAAAACTTTGTCAGAAGCAGTCTTTTCTTATTATATATGTATGTATGTGCATAATTTTAGTTTTGTTGGAATGTATGCAAATGAAGGGTGAAGACGAACAAGCTTTAACTGAGTAACAATAGGCTGCTCCTTGATAATTCCTCTTAAGCTCATATGAACAAAACGTATTTTTGGAAATTTTCATTTGCTTTGAACCCTTTACCATCTATACTTACTTGTACACTTTTAGTGTGTGGTACTATTGATTTTAGAATGCAGATAATATATCACACATGCATGTACGTAGGTCGTACATAAAGCGACCTTTACATTGACAACCTCAACTTATCACTTTCGTTCTTTTTCTGGAAAAGTGACTTTGTTTTTTACCTTTTTATGTTGATGTCTGTACATGCTTTATTACCATCTATGAAATAATGAGCAAGGACCATGCATCCATTGTATGTTTTGTTGTTGTATGTAAAAAATCGAATAATGCCACTTACATTTCTATTTCATCATACATCATATTCATGCCGGGGTTAGCATTAGTAAAAAAAATTCTACAACTGAAATGCATAGTGTTCCGCCCTCGTTTTTTAAAACACTTGTTAGTGTGCTTCTGCTGTTTTCTTCGTAGTTTTCAAGTGTTTTACAAGCTGTTTGAATCCTGTGAAATAAAACGTTGTTTTTGTGTTTTTTTTATTACGCAGTGAGTTTCAATAAAACAAAGGAAGAAGATTCCCGAGTAATTACATTCGTTCCAATTGGATTTTGTTTGGATGTGGAGCACGAAGCCTGGAAGTGAGGCAGAGCCACAAAAGATATAGTATTGTTAGTACTATATTGAATCGGAGTAAGGATGCTACACGGAGCCGGTGAAAAAGCAGCTGGAACGCCAGTCCCAGTACCGAGTGACCATGACAGGTAAATATTATATTAAACAATCTAATCACTCGCCTTCCCCTCTTTTTCTTTTTTATAAACATGCACCACACAAAGAAAGTAAACTACAAACTAGTATGCTCAGTGCCCGGTGTCCTATATTTCCGGTTTTGGTGTCACGGTCAGTTGGCCACCACCAGCACCTTTGTTGTTCGTTTTGGAAATAAAAAGATATTTGGAAGTAGAACGAAAGAAGGGGAACAAAAGATACGTGTTTTGCTAGAAAGTGAAGGCAACCCAATGAATTATATCATAAGGCACATCTTAAATGTTGAATGTCAGAAGAGCTGGAAGAAGGCGTGTAACGTATTTATAGCAGTCCTGTTGCGAAACACTGCTTTTTTATATAATGTTCGTCGACCAGAGCAAGTTTTGCATGTGGGCGCTGTGAATAGAGTTCATGCTTTCCATTTTTATACTATACCAAACATGGCTGGAACGATATGAACTTGGAGGTTATATCTTGGTGGATGGACAGAAAATCGATGAATGTTGTTTACCAGTTTCTTTGCATACACACAACTAGAAAGCTGGAAAGTGATGGTCTGCTGCTATTATTATGTGAAGGCTACAGTGAAGCCTTTTTCATCACTGCCACCACCAGTCCACTTTCTCGTAGTGAGTTTGTCTGCTTTTTTTTATTCCGAACATGGGATGGCACTTTCATTGATGTATGCATAGCATACATACCATCAGCAATGTGTCTGTTTTGTCTTGTCTTTTTCAGTCCAGGTTTTATCTGTTACAAGGTTCACCCAACAACTTACTTTTCTGGCAAAATAGGCTCACATCAATTATGCAGGGTGATGAATGCATGGATGCCGGAGAAAGCTGGCAAATTTTCGATTTCATTCTCGGTAAACAATTCACTTCTCGAAATGAGTTTGTGAGAATGTGGAAGGAGAGGATGCAAACAAGGGGTATATAATACAGTGTGTTGGTGTTGTTCCAGTTTTCTGTCCTTGAAACTGAATTGCTCTCATTTTTTACCTGTCTCTCCGCCTCATTTGGTGAAATGAGGATCCATTGAATTGAATAGTTGATTGGATGGGATACGTTTACCATTAGTTAGTTGAGCACAAGGTTAGTGACAATGTCCAAGTTGCCCCTTTTACCATGTGGCTTGTGTGGCTGTGTCTCTCATTTTGTGAAAGTGGACCGCTTTCTGGTTTTCCGAAAATTTGCACATATGAATGAGGCTTTCGCCAATTACTTACATGCTATGTAAGGAAGGAGAGCAGCGACAGGCAGGCAAGGCTGAGCCAGTTTTCGGGGTTGTACATTGAGTTAGATTGAAGGTCTGTTGATGTTGACGGGTAACAGCCTTGGTTGCCAATGCCAATGGCGACATAAGCCAAACTTTATTGGCTTCCCGTTTGTCCTCCCATGTACTCAAAATATTGAGAGAAAGACGAGGCTGTAGCAGTGCCTAATGTCATTTACGTTGACGTAATAACAGGACGCCACAGTTTTGTTACATTACATTACTCTGTACAGCGAATGTGAATGCATGAATAACGTAACTTAATACGTATCTCAAACTTGCTTTCCTTTAGCAGCTTACAATTAGTAGTAGATGGTCAGTCATGCCTACTTTTGCATGCTTTTTGCAAACATATTAAATATGTAATTTAGAGTGTAAGATCTGACTTAACCCTGTAACACTGTAACAGACTAATTTTGAAAATGAATCCTTATCTATCATTATTCGCAATAAAAATATGTCCGGAGAAAATTACGTGAACGCTAATACATTGCAAAATTTAAAGCTTTTAAACATAATATGATGGTTTTCACTTTAAAAATTTGCTTATATGTACGAATTCTGTCACAAGAAGACAGACAAACGGAAGAAGCTAAGAAAGAAACTTACACCAAGGGAGTTGATTGCGAGTGTTATGCTATGCAGAAGCAACATGATGATAGTGAAGTACTATGAAGATGAAGCCACATGTTAGAGCCCATATATATGCACATCTATCGAGTCGGCTTGTGGTCGAACATCTTGATCTTTGTCCGTGTACCGTACTAAGCTCATATGCCATAGTCAATCACGCTGTCCGTACTTGAAATCTTATACTATGTACCTTGAACAACAAGTATGTTTTACTAAGCCAAAGCGCTATTAGTTTGGCAAGCGTACTTACATATATACGCTTGCCTTTATATTGAGAATCTCAATTTGAGATATATAGGTAATATAGCATGCCTAAACAAGAAACCGGTTAAGCTCTTGCATTTTTCGGATCCGAAAAAGTATTTTTACTTTTCCTTGCCAAGCACAAGGACACAACAGATCTGATAATATCTCTGTTAAGAATTCCTACATAAAACTACCTGTACTTACGTACTAGCAACGCTTTGCACTCCCCAGCCCAATTCTCATCCTCATCATTCGATGACGGCTTACCTGCAAGTATCTGACCTCATGCTATCCAATACCACGTACGCAATAAACTCCTGATCCGTCCATCATCATCATCATATCATCATCAAAACAAGGCGCAGAGCAAATGCAACGTGATCTTTTAGGATACATTGAGAATGTAGGTCAGTGTCAAAAAAATACGGAATCCGCTTCATAACAGCCACAACCATATCGCTTCCTTCCTTTCCACACCACGCTAGTATATACATGCTCCCATCTCTCGCTCATCCCCACCATGCATGTTCACGTTCTTTCCACTCATTGTCAAAGCGGAGAGACAATTTGTCAAGTGGAAAAGTAATATCGTCGTGGTTCTCCCGTGACATTGACATCTTGTCACTATATTATACTCCTGAGGGAGGAAGGATATGACGACAACAAAGTTAGCAATGTATAAAGTAAAATGAGTATTATATTGGGCAAAATCTACTAGCAAAAGCGTGAGTGCAATTTATATATTTTTTTTTCGAGAGTGGCCTTCATATTCTAGCCGTTGGAGCAGGTTGAAAGAGAACGTATGAAGGAGGGAACGGTGTGTAATATGGAATATCTATATATGATATTATGCATGCAGAGCACAACATGAAGTAGAGGCCAAGCCACGCTCAACTTTTCCTTTTTCTGCTTTTACTCAAGAGACTCTGGTGGAAGTGGATTGTAATGGATTGACTATGTTATGTTATTGCATGTTACACAGTGTTACTCCACACCACACACACACACATTTGCGTAGGTTGGCACAAGGCTTTTCCCTTTTGTGAAGAAAGCAAATGAGAATAACTAGTTAGTTGTTGGAAAATAGCTCTCGTCTCTGTCTCGCGGCTTTCTTTCTCTCAGTCTGCCAGTCAGTCCTTGCTCACTTGGCAAACAAGATGGGTAGGTGAGAAGAGAGCTGGTTGTTGTAGCAGAAAAAGTCTTCTATAGTTTGGGTTGAGTTAGTCCTTTTTCATCATCATCATCATGACACGTTTCAGTTTAGCAGCGTGGTGTGGTGTGGATCCCTCACGATATGATGGACAGACTGACCTTCATTCACAAAATTAACTCATTGTGCGCGCTACTACATGCGTAGTATTTTCTAGTGACCAAGTACGATGTACAGAACCTCAGCTACAAACGACATTTCATTTTTCTCAACAAACGCTAACGAGCTTTCACTCTTTGGACAACAACTTCTATACTAGCATCATCTAAGTTGCTAAGTTTATTCTTCCTTCCTTCCTTCTGGATTTCCGCAACGCTACGACGAGCTTCTCATCATCACTACTTCAAACAAACGTTGAAAATCATATAGTCTGTGCTGTCTGCAAACGCATCATCAAACTCACATCATATTTTTATAGGATTTATTGCCTCATCAAAACTGAACTTCTGCCTTGAAAAAAAAAGTAGCAAACTGAGAATATGTATTATAGCAATTTGGCTTATATACCAAAACGCTGAATGCTACTGCAAAAATTTATTGTGCTATCTACTATTGTGACCGTGTTACCTGATCTATAGTAAATCACCTGGAGTTTGAGTGAGACTGGATGTAAAATTGTAACGGTAGTGTGAAACTGGCATTTTTCATGTCAAGTGTCTTCCTCTGAGCTCTACACGTGTGTGTCTTGTATTTTTATGCGCATATTATAACTTACGTAGTACCTGTATGGGATCTTGAGAAAGTAAAACTATTCGCGAGCTTACTGCACGTACCTTAAATATATACGACTCGTATTACTTACTATAAACTGAGGTAATTAAAGTTTCAGCATTATTTTTGAGCATAATAATCAATCAACCAAAAATCTTACATGCCGGCGCCCACTGGAATTTATGGGCTCGTCCTTGAACACTCAACAGTATAAAAAAGTTTGTGAGAAAGTGCACTTGAAAAACTGCAGGCGTGCTTCATTCATTCATATGTACTCATACGAGCTACCTATTTCTCTTTGAAACGAGTTGGAACCAAAGTACACTATAATATTACATAAGTGACGCAATTCAGGATGGGATTTGAATGAAGGTTTCTTCATATTACATACTCTACCAAGCAGGTATGTTGTTAAATGTTTTCCGGGCATTTCATTCCTGAAAAAATTATGCTGTTCACAAACGCCACAGACATAACGCCATCCTATTTTAGATTCTTTGCACGAAGGGTATTAAGAGCAAGTGCTGGAAATAACTTGGGCGGCCGTGTGGGCAGCATTCGTACATAGTATTACTACTAGTATGGTTGAACTATTTTCCAAAATTATTTTCTCCTCAAGGTCACTCTCTCCTCGCTTGTTTGTTTCTAGTGCCTTGGTTGGATCGCTTATAACTAGTTTGTTATTTCATTCCTTCTGGTCCATCCAAAAAAAATCCATCGTCGTGAGTAGAGCACTTGATGTGCTTCGTGTCTTTGTCGCTTGTGTAAGAAAGCTAGTACATATACATTTCACTCATCCTATTTTCACTCCTCGCGTTCCGTCACTCTTTCCGGCATTCCGTTATGTATGTAGTTTGGCTGGCTACTTTCGCTCCTTTTTGCCTCTGGTGACATTGGGAATTCCATGGAATGCTGGTGGAAAGCTTCCTAAAATAGAACTGTAAATTGGATTCCAGGAGAAAGCTTACCTTTTTCTTGCCGATTTGTACACACTTGCATTTTCCGTCCAATGCCAAACTTCAACTTTCAACGGAATCCTTTCATTTAATGAGAAATTGGCGTGTTGACCAAAAAAGTACATTGGACCTAGTGACCAAATGCTTATTACAGTTTGGAATGCATTGTTGCCAAAAATGTAAAAGTGGATACATGCAAAATCCTATTTTAACATACAGTCTCAGGGTTATAGCTTGTCATTGAATAAGTTTTACGGTTGGCACATTACAACATTAGGTTTGAGGTAGGTAGGTACACAAAATGAGTGATTGAATTCGCACTAGTTGGGTGGGAATTGGGAATGGTTTGGATTTGGCCGTGGAGCATTCAAGCCAAGCATTTGAGGTCAAGTAGAATAATTCATGTGACCTAAGAAAGAACGCAAGGAAAAGGCTGAGGCTATACATTTGGGATTGAAGGTTATTCCGAACTCTATCATAATAACGTCTGATATGAGCACACAGGAATTTCTGATGCTGAAACAATGATTTTGAAGACCTTATAAATTGTAGTTTTCTTAAATCTATTAATTAAAAAAATATTAGTCATTAGCACCGAAACCTAGCTAGTAAATGCTTGGTTAACAATTTACAACATCAAAGTACTTGCGAAAGCGACAATGTCGATTGTAAATCCTCTTCTTTGCGCAACTTGATAGTGACATTGCATGACAAAATGGATCGTTAACCTTGGGTTTTACAAAGAATTGAATTAAGGACTTTTTAGGCTCCTCACTCCTTTTACTCTTTCTTGGAACTTGAATAAAAAATCATTTCGGTTTCATCCAACCTAGTTTGACAAAGCACAAACAAACACGAAGCCATACTGCATACACGGTCGTATTGCATAAAGCCGACTTTATACATCCTTGCTTCTTCACTGCATTGATATTCATGCACCTACGTAAGTTATTGTGCAAGCATACTACAGACGAAGCAGGTAAACTTCCAGCTTTTATAACTCATTTAAGATAACTCTTGTTTTGGTGACTGGTGATGTTGTGACAGTGGCTGTTTCAAGGTTGATATCATCTTTACCTATCGATCTACATAGTTTCGCTTGTCTGACTGGAGTTGAGTTTGGGTTTGAGTCGCAATTTCCATTTCATGGCTCAGTAGTTTGTCTCTCAGATTACAGCAATCTGTATCCAGACGGAAGATTTGTGCATGCGACTGTATGTTAAGTACATTCCCGTCATCAGGACAGAGACTCCTTTTCATGGAAATCTTAATTAATTGCTCACGTGTGTGGATGAGTTTGCGCAACTTTTCCCGAAATGAAAACAAATAAAATGAATCACACACACACAAATTCGAGAATTAATTAGGGCAGCAGAGCATAAGCTTGTATGAGGAGAATGAGGAAATGCTAACCATAATTCTCTTTCCAGTTAGCTCGCGACCTTGCTATTAGGTCACCGATAAATTACCAAGATCAAGGCTTGTCGCAAAGCAGAATAGCATCTCATGATAAAATCCCATATTATCAAGATGATATATGTACGAGTAGGTGTGAAAAGAAAGAGTAGCTTTGATTAGCACATATGTAATGTAACAAATTGGAACATTATTATTAATAATTATTATGAAGCAAGCAAGCGATTGCATTAAAAATGAAACCGAGTGTTTTCCTACTTTTTTCATCAGACCACCACAAAAACTCCATATCAATATGCAATTCATTTTTTTTTTCATACAAACTTTTACAGTTTATGTAATAATCCCACCTTACTAATACATACCCACGACGCAGTTCGATCCGGTCGACATAAATAGTTTCATTATAAAAATTGAAACAAAGTCAACGCTGTATTATTAATGTTGAGGATTGGTAATTTGAATGGTTGGTTTGTTAATGTGTTTTGCAGAACAAGTAGTACGACCATGGGCGAGGTGTCATCACCAACACAGAGTTTCATAACTTCCAAACCGTCTACCCCTCTCCACCAACAAGCTGCTTCATCTTCGTCACCATCTGCAGCAACAACAAACACGGGCTTGTCCTCCCTTTCCACTACTGCCGACTCTTCATCCTCATCATCATTATCTCGTGCAGTGCTGGTTAACCAACAAGATCAAAGTCAGGGTCAAGGTGGTGCTGGTTCCAATCATCATCTTCGTCACCATGAGCAGCAGCCACCACCACCACCATCAGCAGCAGGAAAAAGGGTAGCTTATGAAGAAGAAAGGATGGGAGCTGTACGAAACGGTCATTCTTCGAACAACCTCTTGGTGGTTGGCAAGCTTCCATCCCCACAACATAAGCATCAAGAACCAATGAGAAGTTCATCCCCTGTGATTGGAGCAGCAGCAGAAGTTGGAAGGGTCGCACGTTCCCCAAGTCCCATGATCACTGAGAGTAGTGGCACCGGTCCACTGCCCAAAAGTCAGCGACCCCACATTCTCCCTAATGGCTATTGGGACACGGCCAACACCAAAGAGGGAGACTATCCCGCTCTCGCTGTTTACACGGTGAACGACTTTCCCACAGAGGAGAAGGAGTCCGACAGGGCAGAAAAGTCGTTGCCCAGAAATCTGTACCTGAAACCGTCTGGAGTTAATAATGAGTGCGTAGGAGTTTTCAGCAGTGACTACATTCCGGTGGGAACCCGATTTGGGCCTGTGGTGGGAGAAGTGTGGCACCCTGAAGAGGTGCCAGCGGACAAGTGTCGCAAATACTTTTGGAGAGTAAGTTGAATGAGCATGTAAACTGTATCTCTTCTCTTGTTTTAGTGAATAAAAACTCATTGTAACCGATACTTTTAATTACAGATTTACGGTGAGAGAGAATTGGTATGCTACCTGGATGCTTTCAACACTTGTCGTTCCAACTGGATGAGATATGTGAATCCTGCCTTCTCGTCTGACACTCAGAATCTCATCGCTTGTCAGTACAAAGTAAGTAGGAGTATATAACAGTACCTTTTTATTTCGAATGGAATATTGGGGAGTCTTATTATTGATACTTTTTTTTGTAGATGCAAATATATTTTTACACGGTGAAACCCATTCTACCAAACGAGGAGTTGCTTGTGTGGTATTGTCGAGAGTTTGCTGAGCGTCTCCAATACCCGTCCACTGGCGAGCTGATGCTGGCAAAATTGCAGGAAGCAGAATCTCAAAGCCAGCCGTCATCCGTCGCATCCGTCACAACCAGCAGATCAAGTGTCGGCGTGAATTTCACAAAAGACACGGGCTCTCCACCCACCACCACGATTCCATCTCCAGGAAAAGAGTATGAACAAAGTCGAAGTCAGTTGACTCCCACAAACTCCTCCGTGAGGTCGGATGAAGGTTACCAGAGCCACGGATACCAAGATGATCCCTCCCCCGTCGGTGGGGACGTGTCATCCGATTCTGACTACGATAATAACTACGTCGTTCTCGACTTCAGTACCAAGTCATCATCCGCATCTTCCACTGCATCCACTGCTGATGAGAACACCAATAGTCCCAAATGTGTGGAGAGGACGGAAGAGCGAAAATCCAGCTCGGAAAGTGTGACAGAGTGTAAAAGCCCTGGAAGCAGTAATGAGTTTCGAAAGGTGAAGATTAAAATGCCCAAGGCGTATTCTGCCAACAAATTTCGGAAACTCAGTCCGCCACCCCCAGCTCATTCCAGAGAGCACTCACTCCCAATCTCCCAAACTTCTCATTTATCCCGTATTACTAAACTGCATAGGGCTTCGTCATCATCATTATCATCATCAGCGTCTTCCCCCTCTTCCACCACCTCACCATCCGTTCTTCTAATTTCCGTAAACTCCACTTCCATCGGGCGAAGCGGTGAGATGAGTTGGATAGTAGTCATCGTGAGCCAGCCACAGCAGGAGTCGCAAGTTACCCCGAAAGCAGCAGTCCGGCTCCGGCAGCCTCCATTCTGGAAAGTATTTTGTTGCGAAAGCTTGCTGGTGGGGAGGCAGCCCAAAGTCCACCTTCGCCACCCAAATCCACTCCGGTGTCTACAAATAATAATAGTGATCCATATATTTATAAAAAGTCTTACCGATACTCCAACATTCCTACGTCACCCACATCATCATCAAACAGCTAATAATGTTGTTGCTGCTGCTGCTGCTATGAGTCCGGCCACCGCTGACAATAACAACCCCCACTCCTACTCAAACTGCCACCTCTCCACCAAGACCAAGGCTTCTCACCACCACGGTGAAACTTGAGCAGGAAGAGTACCACAAAAATGGATCTGGTAAACGTTCCTTCTCATCAGCAAACAGCTACAATATGGGACCACCCAACCATCAGCATTCACCTTCACCCTCACCCCATCATGGTTACCCTCCATACCCAGTGAATCATTTAAACTCTCATTATCCTCCACCTGCAGCCCACCACCACCACAATCACTCTAGAGTGCTGTATCACCACTCCCACAGCAACAGTTCATCTCCCAGCCCTCTCCCACCTAATCCAGCCACCGCTGTTATTCCCCCACTGCCACTTGTTGACATTCAGCGGCGAAGGGATGAGTTTGGACCACCCAAGGGATCACCTAACAGCAGTAGTAGTTATCCACCTCCCCCACCTCACTTTCACCACTTCCATTCCAATTCAAGTGAGAACCCCAACTCGTTGATTCCACCTCCTCAAAATGGTCATCATCATCATAATCATCAGTATTCAATTCCTCCAGCTCATCCATCTCACCACTCGATGAGTCACCCATTTAATTCCTCTAGTTATCCTGAGAGAAGACCACTGAGTAGTCTTCACATCTTTAAGGAGCTCACTCCACTCATCATATCACCAACAGGAAATTCTAACATGGGCTATGCAGTGGGGGAAGCGACTCTGGTGGCAGCAGAGATCACGATCTAGATCACGACATTGACTCTGATGGAGATTTGAGTCCGGGTGCAAGGGGCTATAGGAGTCTACCTTACCCTTTGAAGAAGAAGGATGGCAAGATGCATTATGAATGTAACATTTGTTACAAGACATTTGGCCAACTGTCCAATCTGAAAGTCCACCTCCGAACCCATTCTGGGGAAAGGCCCTTCAAGTGCAATGTGTGTACTAAGAGCTTCACCCAGCTGGCGCATCTCCAAAAGCACCACCTCGTTCATACAGGTTAGAACTTTTAATTTAAGCAATGCTGCATAAATCTTCATGACCTTAGTTAAGGGGCAAACTAATAATCCGAGTTTTTTTTAGGTGAAAAGCCTCATGAATGTGATATCTGTCACAAGCGATTCTCAAGCACTTCCAATCTCAAAACTCACCTACGACTCCACTCCGGACAGAAGCCGTATGCGTGTGACCTGTGTCCAGCAAAGTTTACGCAGTTTGTCCATCTAAAGCTACATAAACGACTCCACAACAATGAGCGCCCGTATGTGTGCTCCACATGCTCCAAGAAATACATTTCTGCTAGCGGTTACGAACTCATTGGAAGACAACCAGTTGCAGTCCACGCCCGAGGATGAGTTCAACCTCCAACAAAGGTCTTCTCCCACCCATAGTAGCAATGGGAATGGATCACCTCCGAGTGGACACTCGAGCCATCCTCCATCCTACAAGTCACACCATTCCGATGATGGCAGCTGTAGTGGTATTTAAATATTTTTTTAGCTAGATCATTAACTAATGTAGCTTAAATGTTGATAAAAATAACATAACAGTTCCGCATTTTCATTTTTTAACAGAAATGATTGACGTGGAAAGTCACGAAGACAGCATGACCTGCTCCTCTCCACCCCCATCAATGTTACTCATGAAGCCGGGTGTTCAAATCGATGTCGATATGGGTAGCCTAGACAGACTTCAAATGCCGAAACCTGGTGGAGGTGATGGTCCAGCGTCTCATCAACGCGCATCAATTGAATGCAAGTAGAATGTTTGGAGGTGATGAAAATTCAGTCAAAGGCTACAGCTTCCCATTAATAATGATGGTTTGATCAAGTTTCATAGACGTTTTCAATAATTCATTTTCCGACATGCACATCAAATTAAAACATAACCAAGATTAAAGAAGGTATAGTATTGTAGATACTGGAATGGTAAAGTCGCAACAACCCAGAAATACTACTGTGTTTTGTTTCAATTTGTTGGTTGTTTATGACCAAAATTTATGCTTATTTCATGTAAAACGCGTAGTTGCATAATATTTGAGATTTGTGTTAAAAGTTAGTAAATATTTTCTCCTTTCATTTTTAATCCAAATTAATAGCTGATTTGTGACTCTTGAATAATTTTTAATTTTACGATGACGTAAGCTTATGCAAACTGATGACTGAAATGAAAGCGAATTAATCATAACGGTTTTATAAGGCAGTCGTCCGTTGGTGGATCATCAAAGTGGGTCGTATTTTGTATTTTTTATTTACTATTTAATGTGTAAAAACAAGCATCTCAAGACGTCCATCATCATTGTTTAGATATTATATAATTATTAAGTATATGTAGTATAATAAAACTTGATGGTATCATCAAAATATTTGATACAATCTACCGAAAAATACCATTTAGTAATCATGTAAAAGTGTATATGTATGTATGCTAGACTAGTTAATATTAAATACGTGTGTACTTTTAATCATTAAAGTTTTTACCCGATGTTATCTCCCAAGTTAAGGACAATCGAAAATGGATATGGAAATAAAATGTAAAGATTTACTGTTAATGTAATGTTAAGTTGATCTTCTGTTCAGCCGTACTGTTTTAATGGTTTAGACATAATATATTATTATGTAGTGTTGAATGTACAACTGTAGATATGAAAATAAGTAGAAAGACAATAAATACATCAGAATATAGCAGTTGTCCTTATAATTTTATTGAAATAGTAGTTTTGAAAATCATTGATATGCGACAAAAGTAACGTTCTCTACCAGAGTAGTCATTTGGTATGCATATTGCATAAGAATGAGCCGTGAGCATGGGCTTTGTTCATTTACCTTCGTTACCTGAGATCGATCGATTATTGCTATGATATGCTTGGAGAAAACATTGGATTCTGGACATAACCAGCATACCTGTCAGGTGAAACTAGTTTGACTCAATATTACGTAAGAGGGGTAATGAAAGTACGATTGAAGTTCAAAAGTAAAATCATTAAAATAAATTAAAATGGATGAAAAGTTTCTTGAAGAGTTAAAATCCGTATCTGTGCAAGATATTCTGCAAGAGGTAATCCGAAACTAACCTTAAATTATTATTATAGTGACATCTTCCATTTAAACAAAAGTTATTGTCTGTATGTTTGATTAGCAACGACCGACCACAGGATTTCGATTAAGCACTGCAAGAGGTCCGAGGAGCTTGTCTTCTAATGTGTCAACTATTCCGGATACGTCTGCAATGGTTACTAGTGCGTCTCCAACTGCAGATTCAGACGAAATTACTACACTAGCAAGCTATCGCCCAGAATCTGCTGCATTTACATTTTCATTCAATAGGCCGAAAACGGGAAGACGACGACAAGAATCAGAAGATGGGAGCGCAGTTGGTGGACGAAGGGCCCCATCAGCGTTTCGAAGTCGGGCTAACCATTCCAGCGCAGGGTAATGTGATGAATGAGATGTTATTATGAACCCTAACTTTGCCATGATTATATATACTTAAATGAAAACAACATCTCTATAATCCATCAGGATGAATAATGTTAGAGCTGTCTCATCCACACGTGCCAATACATTTATCCAGAAGACACTGTTGAATTCATACCCAGATTTGGATGATGTCAGGGAGGAAGACTTACAAGGGACTGTGGCATCAGCTCCGGCGTGAGAACGAGAACAATTTGACATTAGCTAAATAAGAAGTTTACCGCCAGTATAAGTGTACAAATTGTATTATT
>LJIJ01002055.1:0-31951 GCA_001718145.1 Orchesella cincta
CCGGTTTTCAGTGAATGGTTTACGAAAAGTTAACACCACATCTACAGGAGGTCTGCCTCAAGTTAACATATTAAATTTCTTCCACTGTATTTATGTGTGGTGAAATCATTCTAAAAATACAAAGAGCATTAAAACTTCTTGAAATGCCTACCAAAATGAGCACCAGAGATAGCGCTGCTTTAATATCAGGGAAATGTTTCACTTTTGATTGTATTTAACAGGATCTTAACACTTTGTCAGGATCATTTGTAATGTACTCTGAGGGATGACTTGCGAGCGTAAATAATTGGCATATTCAACTGGTCAGAGGTTTCCGCAAAACAAATCACAAATAATGTGTTTGTTACACGACTTATCAACAGGAGCACTACCGAGTCGTGAGCACAACGTAAAAATTGATCCTTAACGTTCCATATGATTAACATACCAAGAAGAAGCAATATAAAATACGAATGCACCACACTGTGATGTCAGCCACTTCTTCCAGACTGATGGGAAACTTTTCTGACCCTGAACTTTAAGTAAGCTGAAGAATAACGAGAAGATTTTTCTGGCTGATATCAGCAATAAAGTCGACTTATGCCAGGTTTTGTCTGACACTTTTCCTGTCTACCTTCAAACATTTACTGTGTTGCAGAATTGTTTGTAGGCCTAGAAATTTACAAGACAGAAATTCAAAGTAAAAGGCAATTTATTTCCAAGCGAAAATCCATTTAGAGTTAAATGCAATTTATTTCCAAGCGAAAAGCCATTTAGAGTAAAATGCAATTTATTTCCAAGCGAAAACCAATTTAAAGTTAAATGCAATTTATTTCCAAGCGAAAATCCATTTAGAGTAAAATGCAATTTATTTCCAAGCGAAAACCAATTTAAAGTAAAATGCAATTTATTTCCAAGCGAAAACCAATATAGAGTAAAATGCAATTAAAACGAAAACAATTTAGGGTAGCATGAAAGGAAAGCTATCAGGCATAAACCGCTTAAGTCATGACTAAATCTCACGTGACAAACATACAAAGTAAAAACAATTGTAAACTAATCGAGAACGATTTTTTGAAAAAATTAAGTAAACTAAACCAATTTTCTTATGCACGAATATTCTTTATGCACATTTATTTGTATACTTAAGCATGATGAGCACTGGTATCCTTAGTATTTTCTGATTATACTTGATTGAAGCCAAACTTTGTATGAATATGTTTGGTCACAATCTATGTTTTTGGTTTTAGACAAAATAAATACATACTACTTTAACATAAGAGAGATAGCCTAAAAAAGACAGGAAGTGTCCAGGGCCTTTCAAACGGTCATGCAAAATGTTTCAGCAATATCTGCCACGTTGGGCTTCTGAAAAACAACAATACTTTTCAGCAAAGTATGAATAGTTTGTTTTTTTCTTCCAATTTTAATCAATATTTGATTTCCGCTAAAAATGCTTGGCAATTTTTGGTGAAACTTCAAACGAGTCTACTTACAAACGAGCTCAAGTATACACATGAAGTAAAATATTTGGAAAAGAAAATTCATAAAAAGAACAGTATATCATGTTTGTCAGAAACTACCACCAGTAGGGAAACTAGAATTTTCTCGTTTTTCTAACTCTCCAAATAAGTCCATTTTAAAATTGTTAAAGTTGTTTCACCTAAATATGGAAGTCATTTTTGATTGACACAAACAAACCAATTGTGTTGTATCAATTTGAAAATTTATAAATTGCATACGTACCTGTCTTGGGGTGTATCAAGAATCAAGTTAGAGATCTCTGTATAATCATATTGGACAAAGCTATTGCCTTCAATTATATTTCAATCTTTACGAAACCACATAACGACATAAACTACACCTAACGTTAATCAAAAAAGCCACCGATTTACAAATAACAATTCACACTAAAAAGAAGCAAAACTGCAGTTTCGAAACTTTCGATAAGACCGTATATTTTATAAAGGAGTGTATTGAAATTCAAAAACGGAGGAACCATCATATTACTTACCAATCGAATTACTATCAATCCAAATGGAGGCAAGGATCTTCATCTTTTCAGTATTAGTTTTTCAGTTTGTGAGTGACACCTCACAGTTTAATACAATTAATTTTGGAAAAAGTCTACAGATGTTTGAGGACTGCCTGTTTCACATAGTGTCACCTAATATTGAGGTAAATCTAACAAATGTTATTATCAAGGGTTTAAGGATATTTATAACTAAATGATATATTTCATTGCAGGGAAACCAAAATTCGTTTATTGTCGAACCATTGAAGTTTCCAGTTGTCATGTCACGGCACTTATACAAGCAACGTTTAACGTCACCAAGGAATCCAAATTTCCAGAGCAACAAATATGATTTAAAAAACGGCAGTCGATTTTTGTTCACTGCGCTTCCACCACAAAAACTAAACTGTTTTGTCCAGATATTTCTGAATGAGCCTTGTTTTGATAATGATTCAAAGTACAAGGAGTTGTTACCGAAGCTTGACCCCACATTTTTTAGCGTAATAATCGACTACAGAGTAGAGTACACCATTCTAAAGTGTTGCACATTTTTTATTCACGTAGAAGCAAGGAAAATGGGATTTAAATATTTCGAAGCTCATCAACCGGAACCAAGTTACAATTTAGATCAAATGTCTGGTTGGAGTAAGGGAAAAAAACTGAGTTACATACTGCCTCATACAACGAAACTCCTTTTCTTATTAGAAAACATAGAAGAACAGAATCAGTACATAATTGGTGACAAAGGTGTGTGGACATGTCCTGATGTATTGAGCTGGCTTCATGTAGTTCGTCGATATTGTGGTACATACTTTAAGAGAACCCAACGGAATCTTGGAAAATGGAAAACGTCTATCATTGGACTGCCTCCACTTCATAATAAGCTCGTAGTATACGACGACTTTGTAAAAAATCGTAAATCGGTTGAAAATCTGCGGTCTCTATGTTACAACACGCTTATATTATATTTTGGAAGAGTAAACAGTCGTTTGTCAGCCAACAACGTTTATCTTCCCGATTGGAACAAAAAAACAGCCGACGATATCGAGCCCGTGTTTTTAAGAATGCTTTTCCCAAACTGTTCGGTGATGGACGTTACATGGGGAGTTCAGCTGATTAAAAGTGCTGCCCAATTTAAGACTGTGTTTAAAGTTAAACCTACCATACTATCAACTCGATATGAAAAAGTTGAGTTTATTACCTGCGTGCCAATATCCAAGCCGGCATATTTATCTCTAGCAGGTTATGCAAGCGCATTTGACCTAAGCACGTGGTTGATTATAGCCTTAAGCTTAGGTATAAGTATGTTTTTGTGGCGCTACACCGTATCAAAATTTAGACCCGTTTCTATCGCTACAACTTTATTCATTCCAAAATTCTGGTTGGAATCAACGACTCAAATTAAATGGGGCTAGATTAATTACTGGATCCTGGGTTGTAGCGGGGTTGTTTCTGACCAACAACTATCAGGGTAACAACATCGACAAGTTGACGTCACCTTTAACTCCTAAAACTATTGAGATATTTGAAGAAATCTTCAGTAATAATCTAACAGTATTCAGCTTGCCAATTCGTTCTCAAATAATCAAATTCAGCTTAGACTCCGAATCAAAAAGTAACAATACCAATTTTTTACAAAAACATTGGAGTGCTTCAAGGGTCACGATGTCAGGCCTGTATTTAAATACAAACAGTAGTCAGGATTTAAAGGATAGAAAGTTAGAGCTTACGCGAATTGTCAAAGTGCCTGTCGACTGGAAGGAGGCCGAATTAATGCTGGAATTAGAATACTACATTTCGAAAATATCGGAATGTGGACGGGATGTGTTCGTTGATACTTTGGATCATGTAAAACCAAAGTACGCTTTGGGCTTATTAAGCGCCAAACTAATAAAGCAACTATTGCAACTAGCAAAGTATCTTTCGGCAGTTTTGTATAGTAATTGGAATTTTAGGGCTTAGAAATACCATTGGATACATTGGAAGTCGTCTTTTGTCTTTTATTCAGTCTGGATTATATCACTTGTGGAAGGATTGGAACTACAGAATTGACACCTGGATGATACGGTGGAAGCAGCTAAAGTCGAGCTCTCCACCGTCAGCATTAGCTACCCCGTTGTCTATAGATGGAAATATTGTGGTTGTGTTATATTTACATTTGGGACTGCTTTGTGTTTCCACTCTGGTATTTTTGTGTGAATGCAGAAAGCTTCTAGTTTGGAATATTTGCTAGACCAATTCACGCCACAGTCAATCTTATAAACAAGGCGGAAATGCTGTGTTTTGTCAAGGCCCAATTGATCAAACCGATTGGTTGGTTGAAAATGAACAGAATTCAAATGCTGAAGTAGTTCTAGTGACGACAAGGATGCAATCTGCAAACTAGTGATCATGGAATGATGCTAAACCTTTTTATATTATGAATGTACTCAAAACATCTTTTTTGGGTATGAATTTATTATCACAAGACATACAATAAAGAATGTTATGAAAATTTTAAGTATATTGATGATGTGCAATAAATCAGTAATCTTTCTTTCTTGAATTACATAACACACCGCTTGTTACAATTCCTTCCTCATTTCTTTGGGGACAAATATAAGTGTGCAGATGTAAATAAGAAATCCTCGCTATTTTTTGTAAGAAACCTGCGTATGAGAGAATTGCGATAAAAGGTCAGAAACATGAGTCTTTTTATTAGAAAATCGCGTATGATAAAATTGCGGAAAAAGATCACAAACCACAATCTCTTTACAATGCAAAATTGTTTTCAGCATTCACATTTCCTTCGATTGTCACGTATACATTTATAAAAAAGTTTCTCTCGCAATATGAAACTATATAATTTTTAACCGTTCTTTCGTAAACCGATGCTTAAAAATGTTTTGTAAATTATTTCTTTCATTAAATATGCAGTCTTATACTACAATTCCTTATTGAACTAGCAACGCTGGCTTTGATTTTTGTGTTCGTCCTTAAATGGGATTTTGTCCAGTGGGTATAGTTTGGACTTCTCATGGTACTTGGTAAAGTCGTTTCTTTATAGCGATTCCGATTATGTGACAGCATACATTTTTTGATAAATGCGACATGTACAGGTTATTTTCTATTCCCATTCGACCTTTCAAAGGCATTGACTGTTGTCTTGTATTCACCGAATGTTTTTCAGCTGGAGTTATTGAACATGCAAGCAAACCAGGTAATAATGGATTCTCTAAGTGTTGCACCTTTTAGTCCTGGGATGAGAAAAACGTTTTATCAACAGAATGTCTAAACTTTACTTCACAGAAGTTGGCTAGTCAATGAGCCTCTGTTTGCATTTTAAGATTCATACTTGTGTTTGTACTGAATTATTGAAGTTCACTAATTTGGAGTTTGTTCTTCCATCCAAGATTTTAAAACTCACAAGTATCTGCATACGTAGACGGAGCCCAAAGCTAACACGCTCATTGTAGACACCTTCAGATGCAATGATGTTTATAATTTAATAACGTTTTAAATTAACATGATTAGGACGATCTTATAGGTATTTGCATTAAGTGGTATACCGACGGTAATTTAAATGGAGTATATGAATATAAGTACCTTTCTCAGAATGTGTCATATGAAATTTTAAGAGCATGCTCGACTACTTGCTTGGATTTTGAGATTTTACACATATCATACTAATAGCGATGAAGTCTAATTATTAGACGCAACTTTCTGACAAAGCCGCGAGGATTTCTACATACGCATATTTCTTACAAAATCTGCGCGGATTTCTTATATACATCTGCATGTTTAAATGCATCCCATTTCTTTGCATGCTAGACTTAAATGTCTGTGTCAAAACAAAAATCATTTTAGGAATCCCAAATATTTAAGGGGCTGAATAGCTTGCTCACGATTCTACTAATCCATTTTCAAAAATAAAATTCACTTTTAAAAAGGTGCTTTGAATTACCATTCAATTATATTTAAGTTCTTCCCATTTCATTACAATAAAAGAAAGTTCATAATTGCATTACAACAGGAACTTCACTTCGCAAGTTCAGTTAAAAAATGAATTACTAAAGTACTTACTATTTTCTGTACATCAACATGTCCACAATATCACTATAAACGAAAATTGCCAAAAATAAGGCAGCTGGCGTTAACGTCATTCATTCTAAAATTAATAACTGCTTAAATGAGCCGTATTTAACCATCTCTGAGTAAGTTGCAGACGTCAAAGATGCAGTCATGAGTCAATAAGGCGACTTTTTGGCTACTTTCTCAAAGCTAGGCATTTAAATAAGTAAGTTCGGCCAAATTACCGTTTTTAGGGCCGTTTCTATTCATTTTAGTTATGATATGATGAAAACCTTTTATAATAAATGATAATTGATCAAATTAAATTTCTATCAGTAATCAACTACTGTTTTATTCATAAACTATTATAATTCACGTAGTTTTTGGCTACACAGCATAAAACAATTTACACTAGGTACAAAGGTTATCACCCTGTGTTAATTTACTTACGGACGGAACTTATATTGGAACGCATTTAACCCAAAACCAAAACCTGACCTCGACTGTGAGACGCGACATATTTCTGCAAAAACACCAAATGATTGGGTTTTTGCATGCCTCTCAAAGTTAGACAAACATAGGTTTCGGAACGCTTCGTCTAAAGTTTTAAATTCCTTACAGAAGTCAACTTTTGCTGCATTAATGGCTGTATTGTAAAGTTCCACTGCATCTGGTGGTGATTTTACCCTTGCCCCATTAAAAGTGTATGTTATACGTTTACAGTAATTTTCGACGGCAATAGGTATACGATTCACGGTTTTGCTCCAATTTTCATCCCATTTTTTGTTCAAAAACAATGTAGGCTCTTTCCAGAGCTTGTTCTAATAATCTTTTGTAATCGGCTATGATTTTAGCGTTAGCAATAGAATTTAGGTTTTCATCGAATCTTGCCAAAACGTTACTCAAAAACCTTTTATGGTCTAGAGCTAAGCTAGCTTTGACCTGTGAAACTTGTTTGCATACAAGTACGTTAGTCATTTCAAGCTCGTAAAATTTAATAAGCTCGTCCATCGCCAGTTGCGGTAGTGTATGTTCTGTCTCTAGTTTTCCACACTTTTGATGAACTGGTAATGAAGCAGGGCTTTCTTCCTCGTTTATCTCCTCAGTGGATGGACAAAGCGCACCAAGAATGTCTACAGCACCAGTCTGTTTCGTTTTTCCCAGCGCTTCCTTTTCTGAAAAAGTTTGAGGTATAACTCCCACGCCATTTCAATCGGGACATTTTGTGCCTTCTACAAAACCATTACAACAGTAAACCAAACTTCCCAAATTCAGTAAATAAATTAATTACCAAAATTACTTACGATTTGTTGTACATCGATATTGCTCAAAATATCGCTTTCCATGAAAAACGCCAAAAACAAGGCATTGCAGCTAGTTAACTCAAGCAAACGACTCAAGTTTTTCTTGATGTGAACTTGTTCACGTTCTTCCATGATTTTGTTGTTTTGGAAACACCCAAATGTAATAATAAAAGTTCCTAATGAACTGACATCAAGCATCCAGATTGTGCTACTGCGAAGTTTTCAGCATTACTTGAGAATGTTTACATTATTATGGGGTTATTCAAATACAACGAAAGATAATCGCAATATATTTGGGTAAGACAACAGAAGATAACAGTTTTTGCAATAAGTATTCTTTATGAACGATGTTGCATATTATTTTTACTTGGTTTCATGCAATGGTGTACTGGTCCAGTTTTATGCCTAGAGAATGAAGTCCTATACGATTGACGTTTGCGATAACTTTTATCAACCTTTGTGTGCTGATATTTTTTACTTTTACTCTTTATTTACAGAACATACCATTCTACAACATAAACATAGTTTTTTTATTATATATATATTTTATATTATTATAGACCGGTCATCATAACATTTTCAATTGTATCCTATGGACTACAGTTTGATTGGCACATGTTAACAGTCAAGAGGTTTTTCACGCATCCCAAAATTGGAGACTTTTTAACTTAGTTTGAAATTTGAAAATTTGAAAAGTAATTAAAAAGTTTAAAATATCTGCAGCTTAACCCAAAATGGCAACCGATTTGGACTCCGAGTTGATATTTAATCACAATAGTATTTTTTGAATAGGATAGTTGTATTAAGAAATGCGTATCAGGTAGAAGTGTTTGAACTTCCCCAAGGCAAAAAATTTAGTATCATGTTCATAAAACACATTAGTTTATCTCTCCAATCAAAATAAATTTCCATTTCGAATTCATGATCAAGCAGCTCCCAATCACCTTCCACGGTTGTATCTTCATTAACGCCTGAATTCCTTTCTGCAAAATCTAGGTTAGTAGACCTTTGTTCGAGCCATGTCAAAATTTTACTTATCCGTTTGTAATCCGTAGACGGACTTCGAAAACTTTCTTCCGTATTCATCACGTTGGTTCCAATATCATAAATTTTAATGGGATTATTGACTTCATTCGGAGAACAACTAAATATATTTGAATGACGATTAGAGGAAGCAGAGTGCAGTCTAATAATGCTGGGGGATCTGTCATTTTCAAACCCCAGCAAAATTTCTTGCTCACAAAGTGATTCTGGATTTTTAACTGCGGATTCTGATTCAAATGTTGAAATTCCGTTTAAAATGTGGGCAGCACCACTTTGTTTAGTTTCCTTGAGAGCATTCCTCAATATTGAAAAACTGCCTCGTCTATGAAGAAGCTTATCGTATAACTTCCAAGCCATCTTGAACGAAGTTTCATGTGATTCCTATTGAGAATGATTAGGTAATTTTTTCTCGTTTTAAAAATATAATAATGAAGATTTGTTATTTGTTTGTTACGTACCACTTCCTGAATATCATCCCGACTCAGTATATCTTTTTCTACAAAAATTGATAAAAAAGAAATATTGCAGCTAGTTGATTCTATCAAGCTGCTCCAGTTGTGGCGAATATAGTTCTTTTCAATCTCTTCCATTTTGCCGGAGTGAGAATGTAAATTACTGAAATGCGTTAGTTAAACACAAACAATTGGCTATCCATAAATGCTTAAAAGTACTTGTGGCCACACAGGCAAACTATCAATGTGAAAGATAAAGCGAAGAGGTTGATGAGGTATGAACATATTCATAGGCATAAATGAATGTTCTGAAATGATGCGACAACTTGGTCAAAAGAGATACAAACTTGCTTTCCATGTCTTTAAACGGTAGAATGATGGAGCCTTCGCGTGCTATTTCAGCCTGGCAGATTCTCATATGCATTCATTGTTTTGCGGTTTCCTTTAAAAGAGCTGATAATAGCTTCCTGATAGTCACTCATCTTGCGTTTTTGTAAAATCTTATACATGTGGACAGCTATGTCGTGTTTAAATCAACTTTTTTTGTTAGGATATTCATGTGTATAATATTTGTTGTACGGTCATTGACAAAAAGAAGTTTCAGTTATATCATTTTCTTATCACATCCTGAATGAATATTTGTTTCATTGATAATATGAACTGAAAATGCTCTCTACTTACATGCTTCCGCGTATACTGTGAATATTTTCAATCCAAGATTCAATATACTCCTTTGACAAATGTAAAATTATTACTGTAGAATGATATGTTCGCCATCTATACTTTTTAATACAACCTGTTTAATTCACTTTTTGATTTACAACTGCCAACTTACAAAGCAACAAATTGTTTTATGTAAGTCCAGCAAAAGAACAAACGCTGAAAATAAGCATGTAATCCAAATTATGATTGAAACGATAATTCGAATTGTTGCATTCAAAATTATCTGCATTCGTAAAAATTCCTTCATATGCCAATATTATGAAATATTTATTGGCTAAAGATTCCTGAAATGAATTAGGTGTCGAAATGTGCATAAATCTCGTCCAGCCTGGCCACATGTTTGGTATCAAAAATTAAAAGAGTTTCTCCTGTGCGGTGATGTTTGGTGCTTGGCTAGGAATAATCTTCCGTAGACTGTTCAAACATCGAGTTGAGTTTTGGCTTGGGATCCTGAATAGTGTTGTCTACGGGTGACCGCGAGGATGCAAGTTGGAATGATTTTCGGGTGCAAAAAAGATGCAAGTTGAAAAACACATAATTTTACATCACAAATGTAACTTTTTTATAATGTGGTCTTCAAATTTATTATGAAATCCACATTTAACCAGGATTCTATATGCAATATCGCCTTCATTCTCAGTCTCGCTGTTTGAATCACAATTGGAAACAAAATCCGTATTTTTATATGTGGTTGCATCAATAACCATATCAGACTTGAGCTTCGAGGCCCTTAATATGAGATACGATGTCTTTGAAACTAATTTAAGGGTCTGAGCCACTGGCTGTTCTGTTCTGAGCCGATCGTCTTCAAGTTCGTATGCTTAAATATAGAAGGCCAATGGAGTTTACACAAAAAACGAGTTAAAAGTATGAAAAATGATAAATCCCTGGTTAGTAACACTGGTGTTTACCATTCAAGCACATTTTATTTACAACTGATAGCGGGTTGAGGCTACTATCATATTATTTTGGGAGGTTTTAAGAAAAGTTGCGTTTAATGTGCAAAAAACTGACTTGGATGCGAGTTACTCAAAAAGATGCGGATAAGATGCCAAGTTTGGATTTTTGGTTGCATTTGCGGTGCAAAAGTTATGCGGGTTGAAAAAAATTAAATTAGATATTGAAATCGTCAGGATATTTACTTCTTAAAACGGCCAGTTGACCATAGCCTTTATCTTTAAGGGATGCAAAAAAAAGATGCAAAAATCAAAGTTGCACTCTAGTGTTTTTCCTAAACACTCTCCATTCAGCTATCATCAATTCTCAAGAAATCATTGATTGATGAAGCAAAACACGTCAGCTTGCTTGATTTGGGCTGAGCTGTGTTGCTTGCATGATACTCAGTTTTACACGATGATGATTTGTTTTCATGGGTTGGTACGGAGTTGAGCTTGAGAAAGGTTTTTTTCAAAGCCATCTTGAATGAAGGGGGATATGAGGTGCTACATTTAAATGCAAACGTATTCATTTTTCATTGTTTACGTGAACCTTCTTTATCGTATTCCGTTCAATATATGCTTTGCTGAAACTGTTTGTTTTTGTATATAACGTGATCCATCAAGGATTTTGTGTACTGCAAGCTGTCCGTATTTGTCGATTGATTTTGTTAAAGTGACGACGAAACCAAAGTAGGTTGGTTATATGCATATAAATCTGGATTGTACGCATGTTTTTGGGATGCTAAACATTGCGTGTTTTTGCATAATGAGGCAGCCCAATTGCCTTGGACGTAAACTCCAAACCTACTCGATTTATGTGGTGCAGTCAGAACACAAGCTCATCAAATTCCAGATCACAAGAGTTGGTACGTTACTAATATAACTTGAGAGGTGAATGAACCAACTTCATAAAGAAATGAGTGCGACTGACACGAAAAGTTACGATGAAAGCCATGCATATTAGATCATTTTGTTTGGTTACAGGATTCTAAACAAAGTGGATTTATGTTTTATAAAACACATTCTTTTTTTACATGTACGAGACTTCTGGAAGTAAACTGAAGAGTGTTGGGAAGCAGTCGTTTACTTACTCTGCTACGCTGCAGTTCAAGCAGTTTCAGTGCGTCAAACACAGTTTTCATGAAGTCATGAACGTTTGAATGCAGCTACAAAAAATTTGGCTTTACTTTGGCTATTGAGAAGAGTTTTGGGATGATTGTGAAATGGGTTTGTGCGTAAATGCCCCAAATTATGTGTAGTAGTTATGTTTATTTATACTGTTGATAAGTGAATTTAATTAGTTATCCATATTTAATAAAGCAAACCCTTTCCCGGAACAACTCCGACTACAAAATCGAAGGTGGACCATGTTGCAAAGGAATTTCTTAACCATGTAATCCAAATCGAAGGTGTGTAAAATGAAATTCAATTTTTGTGAAACATAGTGAGCAATTGCGGTTATTCGTCAGATATTTATTATGGGATTTACAAAGCTAACTACTTTCTTTTTCAATTTGCCAGTTGCAATATTTAACGCCAAAATGATGGAACCGAAATTTGAGTTTTCAGTTTCAATGTTTTCTGCAATCATCATCATTATCATCATCTATCAAAGTCTCTCGATTTCTCCAAGAAAAATCTTTGTAGCTAGCGCGCGAGCTTACAGCACATCCAATTATGGTTTTAGCAAAATCCGACTTATTATTTACTTTAGCTACTTTTCTACAGACAGGACTTCTGTCGTGTCGTCCCGTCGTCCCTGGCCTGCTCAACCACGATAAACTTCCGAACCCGTTTCGAACATTATTGAAATTTCTGCTTTTTCACCCCAACTCGATAGATAAGGTCAGCAGCGGCGCAGGATGAGTTCGTAGGATGCGTAATCTCGGGTCACCGGGAAACAGGGTCAAATGATAAGCCCAAGCTTAATGATAACGTCACATATAGCCCTTTATGTACATCATTCGAAAAGGCTATTCGCCTTTTACCTGATGTCAAACTTGCATTGCACAATTCTAATCAAACCAGTCTCTTCTTCGAACAAGCCTGGTCAATCAGCGCTCACGAGTAATTTTCAAATTGACCGCCTTAATAGCTTATGATAATCATTCCGAAAAAGCGTATTGCTCCACTATGGTCGGCAATATGCCACTTGCCCCAAAATTCCAAATCCAATGAGGTCTTCGAACCACGTCCGCCAAAGGTCACGTACTTAACTTCCAAATGACCACTCCTACTAGCTCTCATGAAACTCATGTCCATTCCGAAAACGGCCTATTTGCTGTGTCCGATCGCCCAATGTAACCTATCACCGCTAAATCTGAAAAATCGGACATTTCGAACCCGTTAGGTCTCCATAACTGCGTCACTCGCTACTCCTTCAAATGCCCACACTATCAGGTTCTGACTATACTCATCTCCGAAAGCTAGGCCAACCCGTCGTACGGTATCCGCCTTCACCTTATCGCTCAACCTGCGTTTTCTTCAATCCATGCACATTACATCCGGCTAAACTCCGCTTACCCATTCGCCTACATCTCGGCCCTCATTGTCCCGGGGCTACTATGAATATCGTTGCTTCGTCTTCTATTCACGCCATAAACCTCTAACAAACAAAAACTCTGCCAAGCTTTACATAATTGAAGCCCCACTCTACACTTGTTATTGCCATATGCTGTGCCTCGCAACAACACTTACGAAAGTAACCTTCCACATCAATCCTCTAAAACGCGGTGTTCCAGCGCTGTAACAAAACAATTATTAAAGATAATTACAAGTAAACCTGTACTATGAGTGCGGAGCCTTTTGAATACTAAATTTCGAATTTAACATGTTAACCTAATGTTTTTGAATTACAATCTTTTTCTAAATATAGCCTACTCGGGCCCATCCTATACTCGCAAATTGTAATCGCAATTTAATAAACAAGCATTTTAAATGTGAATGACGCTTTTTTTTACATTCACTAGTCTTTCCCATTCCTGGCCAGTGCGAAATAAACGTCTACCCATAGTACATCTGGATCAAAATACTCATTCTTGACAGACAAACTTAGAGGATATGTTCCTCAAAACACATTCACATTGAAAAAAACTAATAGCCAAAAAAGTGTACGCAATAAATTAAAATTATTATATAGACTTTTAAAATTCGTAAACGTGATTTATAAATGTAAGGTTTATTCGCCTCTTCAGTACGAAGGAATAATCTCTGCTTTGAAATATAAACCTTTCTCCACCATCCTCCTATCTGCACGGAAACTAAGACCAGCTACCAGTTTCGCTCGACCGCCCAGTTTCTCATCAAGCACTCTTCCTCTCTTTCTCAAAGGTGTAAAGCTAAACACAAGTCGGAAGCTGCCCACTCAGCCAAAGACCTCCACTGGATTTGCACCTCTCACTAGCGCAAGGTTGTAGGCGCGTCCCAGTTGCACATTAATTTTCTCCAAATCAATACAACTGAGTTACGTCAGCGTCTCCAAAAACCGCGACGGTTTATAACCATCGCTAGCTTCCCGGCCAACTCTCAATGGTCACTCCGCTACTTTATTATTTAGGCTCTTCTTAATCCTGTCTCCCTGAAATCTATTCAAGGTGACGCGATAGGCAAGCACATTTGTACTCACAAGCGAGCTTGTCTACAACGCTTTTTTTATCTTAACACACTATCCTCCTACAAAATTATCTATCAATTATAAATATTACCCGCATTCACGACTTCTGTTTTTTCTTCCATTCCCTGCGCTTTATCCAATTGTGCGAGAAGCTCACAGGTACCGTCCCCCATGCCTTCAAAATTTCTTTCCGGCTTATGGACATTCACACCTGACGAATCGAGCTGTCGATGATGCTTAAAACAATGCGGCCTCATTATGAGCCACATAAGGTTCAAACGACAGAGCTGCAAATACACCTTCAGGAAGCCGACAGCCCTCAAGGAGGTAACGCAACGGAATATTATAAAAGTGTATTCGGTTGGCCAAAAACTGTGATGAAGGAGAGGCATTTTACAAAGGTTTATATACTACGAAAACCTAACTTACTTCAACATTATAAAGCTAATTTGCGTCCTGAATTAAGATGGGCAAAACATGTCAATCGCAAAGAATATAAGACTTAACACGTGTATAGTTTACTAATTAAACCACAACATAAAACTGGTTGGGCGTAGATGCAAACTAGGCAGAACTAGTTGGCTGAACTTAATTTGGAATCGAAGTTAACTTTGTATTGAATGTATACCATGTCAAACAGTGCCACAGGTTAAAATGGAGGTATATATACGTATGAAGAGAATTAACTGTCGTGATGATGAATGTATAGTTGTATGACATTGTGGGAGTACAAAAACGAGAACGTCTGAATAAACCTGAAGTGAGTTTTGTAATGGATTTATTCCGTGTCTCACAGAGCCAAAGGAACCGAATAAACAGGATGATGTTAATTCAACTGATTTAACACAAAATGGCAATTCTGTTGTTAACCTGGGATTAGCAAAACATGCCATCCCGAATGTTGCTTGTTTACCCTTCCCTTTAGCAATGTTTGTGCTGGGTTTCGGAATGTTTTGATTGAAAAAACATCCTCACAACTGCTAACACTTGCGAGAAGACCTATCGGCACAGTCAAGTTCTCCCGCAAGTATATGTAAATCGGTGTGATACATATGGTTTCACCTAGGATGTTCTAGTGTTGAAACTGTAACAATAGCTCAAAGATCGAATGCCTCGGATATTTTAATCTTGAAGCAGCTCCTTTCATCTAACAATCGATCAAGTTTTATAAAATTCTATGAGGCGTATGAAAACATTAATCAACTTAGGAAATCCTTATGAGGATCCTTGTTATGTGTTATGGACCATGCGCAAAAGTTGCCCATACGTCTCTCAATACTTTAACGAATTTGGTTACCCAGAATTTGCCCTAAATAAACAAGTCATTAATCATTTCTGCACTCTCTATATCCCTTGGATTAGCTCCACGTTCGTTTAGGGTATTCCTCCATATAATACGCCTTGAAAATCCCACACCATCCTGATATATCTGAAAGAGGAATGGTAGGAACCAAAAACGAGCTACAATCGTTAAAACAAAGGTCAGCGTGACTTGAAATAAACAATAATTAGATGAAGAAAGCTACATTGCTATTGGTATGATAAATGTGCTTGTTTCTCTAGTAAGAAACTCCTACGCTATTCCATTGTAGTATCTTGTTGTGTTGTGGATAAATGTTGATGAGTTATTACAGGTTCGGTGATAATAAAACGCGGCAACGGATAACTAGGATTTTGAATTTAGAATTTTATTTGGAGAGAAAGAGGGAGAGAAAGTTATACAATAATAGCAAATTTTGTACTGAATATTATACAAATTGGACATGATATCTATATCATAATTTTGTCATAAGCCTTAACACTATAAATGCAATTTATAAGTTAAAGCAAGAAAGGGAAAAACACGTCAATCATAATGCTCAGATATTATGTCGAATTACATACAGAATAATTATATTTCATTAACTTAGTTTTAGAACTTATTTTAACTACATTAGGCAAGTTTTGGTTAGTAGCTAATTTCTATTTCGTATTTAGTTTTGGATTATAATGGAATGCTGTGATTGATGGCAAAAGGTTGAAAGAAGGCTAAACGTAAGAAATTCACGTTTGGGCTTTTTCACGATGAGCTTGAATAAACCATTCTCATTACACCATACACGGAAAATTGTGACTCACAATGGAATCTCATATCACTCGATAAGGTGCAACTTGATCTTTACTGTTTGAAACTGTACACATTAGGCAATATGAGTCATTTATTGACTCAATGTGATAGAGGGCTCCGAAAAAACGGTACACATTGTGCAGTACCTTGAAGAGATTAAAAAATCATACATACTAAACTAAATCAGTAGTTTTACTAAATTAGTAAGAATTTTCACCTAGTTCCCGGCATATTAAAGGGCAATTCAACAAATTTTTCTTGAAAGTTTCTATCTGTGCGTACTTCTGCTGTATGTTTTATGCGTTTGAAAGATTCTTTTTTTGCTGCCATTTGTGGAGAGGACAATGTTGCAGTTTCCACACATGCTAAAATCGCATTGAATGTTACAACTCCTAGTTACACCCTTCGAAACATTTTTGAAATTATTTTCATTAAGTTTTAGTCAGTTAATATGAAATTTTGTTTTACTCACAGCAATTTTTAAGAAGAAAAACGTCCCATCATTAAAACATTCTGGAACTAGAATTAAAATGCAATTAGAGGAAAACCGCACCCATCTTTGCAGATTGTAGATATTCAGCTTTATCAATATGAATTATAACGCATTTCACTTTTTAACTTCACTTTAAAAATCTAAATTCGTTTCGTGTATCAGCAAATGTTTTCCAATGTCATAACTTGTGTTGTTTGGTTGTATGGTAGCTAAGTTATTACAGGTTGGGGAAATAAAGGGCAACGGATAACGGTTTATTTGAATTTGAAATTTGCGTATTATGAGAAAAAATAGAGAAGTTACACAATAAGAACTTAATTTTGTACTGAAAATAATACACTTTGCAGTGGGATATTTGTACAATAATTTTTACATAAGATTTAACATTATAGATAGCAATCACATGTTAAAGGAAAATAAGGAAAAGCACGTCAATCAAAAGGCCAAATATAATTATCGGATTAAATACGGAATAATGTCTCATTAACTTAGTTTGTAATTTAGATAAATCTTATTCTAGCTCTAACGAGTATAGGTTAGTTTTGGTTGACCTTATTAGATCAGCTAATTTCTACGTTGTATTTGATTTCCGATTATAATGGTTAAATGACGTTGATAGCAGAGTGCCTGAACGTGAAATATTCATGTTTTGGCTTTTCGGTTGTGCCTGCTTCTAAATGAGTTTGGAAATGGACTAAACTAAATTCATTACAGATTGGTGGGCTACGTGTCGTGCGCTATTTTGTAAGTCAATCACAGGCATCTATCCAGAATGAGCCGAGCCCAATAATTAAAGCTGCTAATATTAAGATTTAAGCGTTTGAAGAAACACGGTACTACTGGTTAGTATAACGGAATGTTATGTTAAATAGAAAATATAAAACCAAGGGTAAACCAACAAGTACTGAGATCAGGGTTTATTAATATAAAAGGAAAACTAGGAAAGATAAACCGAATAGAGTTTCCAATCTACAAAGCCACTCACTGGCTATGCCAATTGCACATCCCATCACGGGTAGTGGACTCATGAGGAGAAGGGAAAATCCACTCTCTGGATCTTGCACCAACTCATACAAGAGTGAAGAGTGTATAAAACTTAATTGGTCTTAAATACTCTTTTGAGTTAGATACATTTCAATGTTAAACATTTCAGGTAGAAAAAGGTTGAATTTACATCAATTTAGTTAAATTGGGAATTAGTATAATTTTAGTCTTAAAATAATATTTATCATATTCTAGACAACCCTTATACACCCCCGGCACAAAGTCATTGTAGCACGTTTTAGTGTCTACAATGTTAATTTGTGACTCGGCCTTTCATCCCGGACATAAATGAATGGTCGAGTCATCCTTCTCAATTACTAATTATTCAAAAAACCTAGGGTAGTGTAAAGGTAAAAAAATGTATACAAAGTTCGTCAGTTAACAGCCAGCGTTGTGTTCTAAGTTGTCAAAAATCTGTATATTTCTTTCAATGTAAGTAGGTAAGCACTATCAGGAAAAATAAGCATACTCCCTAATTTTGGAAGCTAAACCTGAAACGAATACCTACTTTTACTCCTTCACAAACATAACCTATAACTTATAACTATCTGTACAAGTAATGATCGGTATGTAGTCAAAATTGAGAGTGTAGAGTTTTCTGGATTACCCTAACAAACCATTTAGCATCTCATACTACCAGCCTAGTTTGAGAATACTAAAATCTTGTCATCTTGTACTTCAGACAAAGACTGACAAAAACTACTATAGAGCAAAAACGTTGTAATTCTGTTTCTTCATACAGATATTACTAACAAAAACTCCTATAGCGTACAAAAGTCTAAATCAGGAAGATTCTCCTACTGCTGTGTAAATTGCAATTATTAAATATATGCTAATACAACAGAAAAAGATGTACATATCCATGTACGTATAAAGTGTCACGATTAAGTTTAAGCTAAGATCGAAAAAAGCTAAAGTCTAGTCTGGCTGTAACTTCGGAAAATTCGTCTACTTTTAAGAAATTTAGAATAAAATTCCCAAAATCTACAATACTTGTGGTGATTCCTCTACGGGGAGCCATTTATAACGGAATGTTATGTTAAATAGAAAATATAAAACAAGGGTAAACCAAACAAGTACTGAGATCAGGGTTTATTAATATAAAAGGAAAACTAGGAAAGATAAACCGAATAGAGTTTCCAATCTACAAAGCCACTCACTGGCTATGCCAATTGCACATCCCATCACGGGTAGTGACTCATAGAGAGAAGGGAAAATCCACTCTCTGGATCTTGCCACAACTCATACAAGAGTGAAGAGTGTATTAAAACTTAATTGGTCTTAAATACTCTTTTGAGTTAGATACATTTCAATGTTAAACATTTCAGGTAGAAAAAGGTTGAATTTACATCAATTTAGTTAAATTGGGAATTAGTATAATTTTAGTCTTAAATTAATATTTATCATATTCTAGACAACCCTTATATTAGGTAAAAATTTTCCTACAGTTTATCTCATTTCTGGGTGTGTATTTTTGTGATATGCATCTGCAGAGTACATGAATTGACATTGTCATGATTTCAAAGTTCTGTAATTTTCCAAAGGTTCCATTACGTTGGCCAAATATGGTATGCCTACTGTAATGTCCTTGAACTGTTGATTTAGGTACGCGAAAGATTTTGCGTTCACATCGTTGCCATTTACCTTAGCAAGCTTGCTTCTAATGGTGAAGACTAATTTTATACTCACATATAGATGTCAATTGGTTAAAATAGTGTTTGATTCATTCGTTTATCCAATTATCTATGGGTAATTGTTTAGGGCTTGATATTAAGATATAAAAGGCATTACAAAATATAAATTTGTCATAATTATTTTTTTTGCATTTGAAGTCGCGAATGTACGAAATTTCGCATGTGCAGTTGAGCCAACCATACTTAATCTTTGATTTTAAGCTAAATTCTTATCTATAAGTACGTGAATAAGACAGAAATTGAAATTAATAATACTACCAAGCCTGTTACAGCAAGCAAGACGAAGTGTCGTTTATAATGTTGAGTCAGTAATGAATAATATACTTAATTCCATTCTTACTTTATAAGAGCATTAGCCAACAATTGGAGATTTATGTGCAATTATGAAAAATTAAAAATCTGTTAAAAAATGAAATCAATTAATAAAAACAATATGAAAATTATGTACACAATTTATGAGACTGGTGAGCATTCTGTTTTCTAATTGTTTTTCATTGTAATTTCAACGAAATAAACCACGTTTATTTGAAAGTATTTCATAAAACCATTTAATTTCTGCTAGTTGGAATGGCCGTCATTAAATTTCTTGTAGACAGTACATAACGCTGAAAAAAAATTCAACAACTATATTCATCATATCATATTTCATTCTGCCACTCAAGCAACTGTGTCATTGTTGTAGTAACTAATGACAGAAATTACGTAAGAAATTGTTTTCATTGACTGAGGTATCAGTGTCGAACAGTAGTACAATATTAACAATGTTTTTATTATAAATCAACAGCTCTGGGGGTAAAGACCCACCACGGTGGTAAGTTGTTGGAACTACGTATGGGTTATCTCCAAAGTATCTCGTTTCAACGTCTAAAGACTCCATGCAATGTATCTGTGTGACACCACTTCCTTCGAAAAACGACGGTAAGGATGTGTAATCTCAATTAGCAATGCTTTAGAAAAATTGCGCATGTTAAAAACATCTGGTGTACTCCTACTATTATAATTTTAGATTAATTTGAAGCAAAAAGGTGATCACTGAGAGCTTACCCTTAGCGGCAATAGTATTTGCATGTTTTTGTACAATTGCTCTTTGTACTTTTCATAAAGTAAGATGACCACTCTTGCGATGGGATGCAAAATAAAGGTCAAAATTAGCTGGTGCTCATTGTGTCACAAACTTTGAATTAAAATCTATCAGTTATCATATATTCAAAGTGTGAGTGATGAATAATAAACCAGACAATGTACATATTATAGTAAATAAAAAAACAATTTAATGGTCTGTTCAATTTACAATATACTTGAGTAGTCTCGTCATTATCCATGGATTAATTAATCATTAATATGTATTAAACCTGGCAAAATAATACAACCCTTAAGGATTTTAAGCTAGGGTAATATTCTTAGAAACTTTTTATCTGACCTATCTCAATATTTAATTTGTTGCTATTCTCTCTCTCTCATTCATTATTGTTTTGATAAACCTTTGAAACTACTCCAATTTTCAGTATTCCTCCACTGACCAGTTGAGCTGAGCCTAGAAAATTGCGCAAAACAGGAACATCTTTTCACTGTCAAAGTTCCAAACGTTAGATTCTTTTTTTCTCGCACAACGTAATAACAAACTTAGTTACTGTTTCACTATATTTATTAAAAGACGATTCAAAGCATAATTACTGTACAGCACCAATTTAAAACAAATAATTACAATAACAATTGTTTAAAATACATTCTTAACTTAAAATAAAATATCAACAACAAAACCAACTTTCAGTTTTTTGTTTTCATGTAGTCACTCAATTTGACAATAAACCAAAGGATATGGTGTGAATGATGATGACGATCAAGTTACCATAGGTTACTTCTACCAAAGAAAACATGAACGTTGGCGCACATATGGCTTTCACAAGAGCTACTCTGCCTACTGTAACAAAGTCACTTCCTCTAAATGGATACCAAGTACAATCACAGATATGAATTTTGCAACCACCAATAAAATTAACAATTTTGAACGACTCACTTATGATGAGTTTTAATATGGCCACGCAAATGTTTGGAAATCTTATAATCTTTCAAACAAACGTCACAACAAAACGGGCGTTCCTTTGTGTGGTTTCGAATGTGTTCGTCCAAATATTTCCAGTTAATAAGCTTCTCCTCACAAAATAGACATGTATATAGTCTTTCATCTGGAGTCCCATGCATTCGTAGATAATGGTCTCGTAACCTTGTTGTCGTTCTGAATGATTGTGTGCAGTGAGCGCACTTGTGTCTCTTGACATTGTTGTGGATGTCCATGTGACTCTGCCAAGTTCCCTGCTGACGAAACCTTCTTCCGCATATTTCACATTTCCACGGAAGCTCATTTAGATGTACGAGCATGTGAGTTTTACAATTAGTGTGCGTAGAAAATGTTTTTCCACAGAAGTCGCAAGAATGTGGGCGTTCCTGGGCATGAACAACTCGCACGTGTTTATTTAAAGTGTCTGACCTGTTGAACGTTTTTGTACACTGGAAGCATTTAAATGACCTTTCCCCTGAGTGTAGCAAGGAATGCCTTTCCAATCCCGCTTTCTGAGCAAATGCAGATCTGCAAACCGTGCAGGAAAAAGGCTTTTCTCCGGTGTGCACTCTCAAGTGAACGTAGACGTGACTCTTTGACAAAAACAGTTTTTTACATACGGGACACGCAGACTTTCGTTTAGATTTTGTAGTACCGTGAGCTTTATGACGATGAATATTTAAATTGCTTGAGCAAATAAATATAGATGGGCACAACGAGCAAGAGTATGGCTTCTCTTTGATATGCGTTCGGATGTGATTAAATTGTTCGCTTTGGGTAGTAAAAGTATTTCCACAGATTATGCAGGGAAATAACGGCTCTCCAAAATGACGAGTTTTTAAGTGTTTTTGAAGACTCGGTAAGCTTTTTAATAACTTTTTGCATAGTGTGCATTGATAACGCTTCAATAGTCGTTCGTTATTCTCCATCATAATTCTAGCTCTTACCAAAATCACAACCACTTAAACCTTGCAATAATATTCACTTTGGAAACCTTCTACATTATTAAATTGTTTGTACTGTAAATTCTAACCGAAAACTTGCAGTTTGTTACGGAAATTCAATCAACAGATATGTTTGGTGTTTGCACAAACGCTACACTGTGAAACTAGTCACTTTTCAAAGAATAATGAACTGAACTAAACTGAATGAACGGTAAATGATTTTGTTTGTTTGGAACCTCACTTGTTAAAGCCAAGGTTGATGTTGATGATGATTTGGGTGAAAATGGGAAAACATTGAGAGATGCTTGGTAGATGCAGCTGATTTTTACCTCCATTGTGTGATAGCTGTCATGCTTAGCATCACATACCCCATAATATTACAATGCTTTTTTAGGTACTTTACACGATGAAAATGACTTGAAGGTAAAACCCTGTTGTACAGAATACCACTGCTATTCTCCCCACTTCTCATGCTTTTGTTTTATGTATAATCCACCTAACAGATTCACAAAACCAACTTTGTTCTGGAAAAGAGTCAGGTTTTACGTTGTAATACAAGATCATGCTCAAGACAGTACCAACAAAAGTTGCCTTTACGTAACATCACGTAGAGTATATACAAACCCAAGTCGGCATCTGTTTTCAAGGCATAACTTGCATCTTTATAATACACAAAAATGTTCAAGGCTGAGCTGGCGATGAAACAAGTTTCTCTTCCGGTCACTTGGATAAAAGAGTTCACAGATGAACGTACATGTATCTGAAATGTTCACTTGTTTATGGACCAAAGTTGTATCAAAGATGGTAAGTTGAAGTTGCGTTTCCATACACTTAAAACTGATATTGGGTTGTACGCATTTAAAAAGCTCAACGAGCAGAAATTATTCTTTTGTGGGTCACAATATTTGTACTCAACTTGTGATCAGAACCACGTGCAAAATTATCTTCGTCAATGTTGACCATCAAAATCACAAGTTACCCTACTCTCCTCTGCATCATTACTTCATCTAACTATCATCATACTTGACAATATCAGCCAGATAAAGTCTTGATTTTTATCTTGATCATAATGACGTCTTCCTATTTGAATATGTTCATGGGATAACTTTTGGACTGCGTTACCTTCCTTTGTATCCCCCATTTAAATCAGGTAAGCGAATCAACTTTTAGTAACAAGGTTGCACAAGCACACAAAAAGGATGTCATACATATGTTCAGTGTGAAGTTGGGCAAATGCTGACAATGTGTGATAACAAGTGCACATCATTTCAATGAGGTTTCTTCACATAGTCGTATCAGCATCTGCATTGACGTGTGAATTGTGTACCTTAGTCCATGCTCACCGCATGCTGAACTAAACACTGCTTTGAAATGTTGGAATTTCAATAGAAATGTATTTTTCACAAGTGTCCAAAAACTTGTACACAATAACCGAGTATCTTTTACTATGCTTCATTTTCCACTTGCTTTTGCTTACCAACCAATGTACTCAACCATAGCTTCATATTTATGCAGACTTAAAAAATATAAAACCAAAGTAGTAAATGTGTGTGCTTTCAAGTTTGGGTAGCTCTTGAATATGACACCTGCTATATACACATACACAAGCTATGCCCTGGAGAACCATGAAACCATGTATTTACAGCATTGCCACCTCAAACATAAGCAGGTTGCTCTGTACGAAAACCCAAATATTTTGGCTCACTCTTCACAAAGCATGTACTTTTTGTAAACAACTTTCAGTAGCATAATCATTGCAATTCTTAGTGACTAAAACAAGGTCACAAGTGAATCTACAGATTTTGCATAAATTCATTTTGTCATAAAAGACAATAAGCAACAGCCAATTTTACTTCCACTTTACAAAAAACTGTTTATAAAACACCGACAATAACAAGTAACAATCTGTGTAATGGTTTTGGAAGCTGCAGCTCATTAAACTGAATTATAGCTTTTAAATATATTTGTGTGAATAACACAAGTGGGATTTTAGCTAATTCAGCTTTCGTTTTAGTTAGTTAAAAAAGTTTTTACTCGATATTTAGCTTGCTATGAATCTCCAAGTGATGCGACCTAGTTTTGTGAATCGTGTTTCACCCCGACCTCGACAAATGCCATCACTAACAACCACCAGACGAAAAAGAAAGACGAAAAAAGACGCTCACGGGCGACAAAAATGTTCAGTTTGCAATAAGTTATTAGCTTTCGGATACCTCCGTCATCACATGAAAACTCACACCGGCGAAAAGCCCTACTCATGTTCCATTTGTGGTGCAGCATTTGTGAATAAGGCCAAGCTCAAAAGGCACTCCGTAATTCATTCTGAGGAAAGAAATTACAAGTGTCCAAGCTGTCCGAAATCATTTAAAACCCCCGATTCCTTGAGAACACACAAAATTGTGTTTCACAACAAAGAGCAGCGCTACTCGTGTGATATCTGTGGAAAGCGCTTTGGTTATGCCGGATCACGTTTTTCTCATATGAACACGCACTCAAAAGAAACCCCTCACAAGTGTACCGATTGTGGAAAAGAGTATCGAACCAAGAAAAGCCTAAAGCGTCATCAAATTCGTCACCAAAACAAATTTGAATGTGGACAATGTGCTCAAGTATTCTTTTCCTTGGACAATATGCGCGCACATTATCGCATAATGCATAACTCTTCCGTGGCGAGAAAACATCATTGTTTATTTTGTGAAAAAAGTTGTAAAACTTTGCTGTCCTTCGAGAGCCACATCAGAATACACATCCAGGAGAATCCATTTGTATGTTCCTTATGCCCAAAATCATACGCAGCAAAATCCTCTTTTCGTTACCATCAGCGTACTCATGAAAGGTAAAACGTGACATCAAAGAATTTAAATTAAATGTCTACATTTTAATCATCCGGTTTTTTTCGATTCCAGTTTCACAAAGAGCTTTAAATGCCCACTCTGCCCCAAAACATTCAGATTAAGCTCAGGGCGCCAATCTCATTTACAAACGCACACTGGAGAGCGTCCCTGCCCGTGCCCAATTTGTGCAACCGCTCCGCTCCTCCTCTGACCTCTACACACATATTAGGGGGCACACAAAGGAGAAGCCTTACTTTTGTGCAATCTGTCCACGTACATTTGCACAGCCATCGGCTCTTAATGGGCACGTTCGGAGAGCTCATACTTTACCTTCTTTTGAATGTTTGTTCTGTAACAAGATGTTTTCAACCTTTACTGGACTTGATAATCACACCCGGGTGCATTCGGGTGAGAAACCATACTCTTGTTCCATTTGTGACTGTCCTTTCTCTACCTGAAAGTTTGTACAAGCACGGATTTACTCACTCAAACGACAAACCGCACAAATGTTCCATATGTATCGCAGTATTCAAGTTCCAAACAAGTTTAAAACGTCATATTCGGGCTGTGCACGAAAAATTGCGTCCTTATTCTTGTGATTTATGCGGGAAGAAAGTTTGCTTTCGCCGAACTGCAAGATTCATCTATGACTCATTTGAATGAGATCCATACAAGTGTTCAATATGCGGAAAAAGGTTTTCACAACAGGCGGATTGAAGTATCACATGGATGTTCACAACAACATTAAAAGTTTCAAATGTTCACATTGCTCCAAATCATTTAGGCAATCCAGTCGAAGACGTAATCACTACCTGCGTATTCATGCTTTTCTAAATGAAAAATTGTTTAGCTGCTTGTTCTGTGAGAAGAGGTTTGTTTGCAAAAAAGACTTGGAAGGCCACATTCGCGGACACATTCAAGAACGACCGTACTCATGCCACATGTGCCCAAAAATCGTATGGGATATCCGATACACTCCGGCTCCACATCAAAAACATTCATAAAAACTAATGGTAAATTTTTGCAAACAAATTTTTTCATTGCTGGTATGTTAATCAATAGAAATTTATGTAAATGGTTACTCTGAATGTAATGTTTACAGTGGAGAGTGCACATACTTAGAATTTGAATGAACTATTTAATTTCAAGAGTTTCTCCTTTACAAAATTCTATAAATGTAGAAGGCGACTGAACTGTCAACAATACTTTCACCTTCCTGCTTTCACCTTTAACTCTTTAGTTCTGTTAAGATGTATGTGGTTCAACAATTGTGTTGGGATATTTGAATTTCTTCAAAACATCGTCAGAAAACAGACTTATAGGAAACTCATTATCAATTTATTACTTTATTAAAATTATTTTATACAATTCTATTTAAGATGTTTTTACATTTGGTAAAAATAAATGATAACTTAATATATTAAGGTAAATATTATTAGCCTCGAAGTTTTACGGCTCCATAGCATTTTTGCGAGCATTAAAATGTCAGTATTCCCTTATAAAATGGTGTTAATTTTCTGTGAATTGCCATCATCAAAATCATGTTTTTTGCTTATTACAATTCAGACTGAAATCATCAAGAAAAGGTGCATAATAAATTGATACATAAGTCGAGTAAGCTGCACAGAAATGGTGGTATAAATGATGCTCTTCTTTGAGCTATTACAAGTTATCTAGCAGTAAGATGTGAGTGTGTTTGGGACACAATAAAAATTACATCCATTCATACCTGCTTTAATAATAATGTCGAGACCTCAACATGAGGAAAGACACTTGTGATTCTCATCCAAAAAATCTCATGCATCTCAATTCTCTAGTTATTTTTATAGATCTATATTTTTTAGTTGTTTCTATAGTCTGATTTTCGAAATATGAGAAATTAAGATACTTGATTATATTTTTGCCAAAATTATGTTTTTGATTTCGTACACACTTGTCATAATGAGTAGCAATATGTTTAAATGCCAGGATAACAACTGCAATCACTGTTTCAATTCTTGGGTAGCATCAATCATCCCTGAATAAATCAGATAGAGATCCGAAGGGAAAGCCACTTGAAACAGCTCTTGGCCACTACAACTTAATACCATTCGGGAATCTCCAACCATTTCATATAAATAATTATTATATAACAGACCTGGTTTCATCGGGAAAATTGGTACGCCATGCATGCGGTGCCTCTCATCTTCTGTGGCATTTGTACCTCAATCATCAAATAGCGTTTTATGCATTTCATCACGCAATATTTGTAGCACAGAAACTGAAATATCATCATCATTCTGAACTTAGGTTGTGTCAGCAAGTGCAAATATGTAATATTCATGTAGGTTACTACATCCATTGTATGCACAACAGCGTCCTATATCTTCAACATAGGTCAGCTGCCGATTTTATCTGTTATTTTTATACCAGAAACCTGTAGAACAGTCCGCAAGCAATGTAGTTTTTTATGCAGATGAACAGGAAAACAGACTGAGTGCGTCAACCCATTTTATACAAGCTAGAGCAGCTGAATTCAAAAGGTGACGTGTTTCTACTCGAACGTCTTCATTGTCGTCAATGATCATCATCATCATCGTGCAGAGCATGGAATGCACAAGCAGGTCAAAATCAATTGCATTTTCAGATTATACTATGAATCACAAGAGAAACCCGTTTTCGATTTTTATAAGAATATGGAGAATATTCACAAAGAGAGGTCTATTATATTATATCAAAGATCAAACAAGGGTAACCATATGTTCACCGTGCCCCTAAAGCATTCGTGTATTGAGTTGCTTGCTTTTCTGGTTCATAGCATCACTGGAATTTTTCTTTACTACGTGTAGATATAATTTTTTGCCCTTGGTTTTGACAACCGTCAGCCAAAGCAGAGATTGAGCTTGTTGAGCAAGCCTCCTAGCTATGCCTTTATGATGAGCATCAATATAGTCGAGTAGGGTTGCTTGTGTTATTGTTGTACCTATCGTGCGTGGAGTTTTGTTGCACACTCGACAAATTAATGAGCCCACTTTCGATCATATCAAGGCGAAGACGATTCCAACTCATCTCGTAAAAAAATTCTTGCTCTTGAATTTCTTTCAGCTTCGTTCTTGCATTATAGACTGAGCCTCATACCCTCCAGATGCGTTTTTGCGCATCTGGATATTGTAAAAGTGAAAAGTTATTACATTCAAAGCTCATTACGCACATAAAATAGCCAATTTTCCTCAAATAATTTTGAAGGAGAGTGAAAAGATCAAGTAATGTGAACTTTTAGTGAATTTATTGGAAGAGCCCTTTATGGGTGTTTAAATTTAACAGTTGATTGAACTGAGATAAGATTGAAAAGAATTATGAAGTGATATATTTGACAATGCTTGAGAATTTTATAATTTTATGCTCATGCATTCCCCAGTTAAACCAAAAGCGGTTGGTGAAACCATACACATTGTGTGACGTTAATTTCTTAAAACACTCCAAAATTATCTCACCACTTGCCAGGTGGTAAGATATTTCTCAAATCCTTTCAACCACACTCAATATTTTTGTTTCATTAATTCTTTAATTAATGATATCTTTTAATTAAATGTTCAAATGTTTGTCATTTTTAGGCTTGAACGGACTTCCACCAATTTTTGCCAAGATGCATTGAGGGAATGACAATTACTATTATCTATATCGTCAGTACGAGAAGAATTGTGGCAAAGAAATCAACACTATCATCGGACTATTTTCCTATGGTAGCATGGAGAAATTAAGTTTAAGGTTGGCTCGAAAAGATTGTTCTTTTGATTTATTGGGGAAGATAAGCTAAAACTCCATGATATTTTCTTACGCATGTTTTTATTTGATACTTTTTATCCATTAATTCGTCATATTATTCATGCATTACCGAAACACACGCAGAAATATGACTGATAAAGTGTCGAAAAAGATGAAAAATATTTATTTTAACTGTACTTGCTCAAATTGAGACGCCTTTCATGAAACATTAGTCGTATCATGTTTATGTATTACAATTTTACGCTATAAGTATTTTTATAACATTTTCTTTCATTACGCGTTTAATTTTGTTCGTTTCAGGCGTAAAAGAAGCCTTTGAGAAATTAGAAAAGGATTTCCAACAACATTATGAGAACATCATCATGATCATCAACATCGTTAATGCCGGACGGACATTTGTAGAAAGAACACCGACAAAAACTTTACTAAAATTATATCTGGGATTTTACTTGGAATATAATTGGAATGCAGGTTCAGATGGAATTTGCCGTTAATTATATTTACTTAATTGAGAATAGTGTAAAGCATGGGCTAATAACTCCAACACGCTAAGTAATATTAGATCTCTCCACTATTTGACGTTTCTTAAACGCTCATAACGTTTTTGCATTTTTTATATTTTCTCTATTGTCAATGTCTATTTCAATGACAATGGAGTTTAGGATTTCGAAAGTACGGGGAATTTGATCTAAAAGTATTTGATTACATACAGTGTGTTTTCAATCAAACCACTTGGCAGCCATGTGCCAAAATTACGACATAGTATTGTGCCAAATTTGTTTCACCCTTGAACTTGAATGATAATATGAGAAATAAGAAAAATATTTTAAGCTCTTTCAAAAAATTAAACAATCAGTAAATTTAAATCGGAACTAGTCGTTTATGATATTTGAATTGTTTTTGAAAATGAGAAAACCGTAAGAAAAAATTATTGGATAAGTTTCAGTATTAAAAATCCTATAGTGAAACGCAGAAAGCGATAAGATGAGATAAGATGAGAAAAATTAGAATGCATGCAAAGAACATTTTCATTTTTAGTAGCAGCTATAGTATTAAATGCAAATGCTTCACGTACCACAAGTACAGTGGTGCCACAAAAGTTTGAATACAAAGATCTCTCACGATTAGACACCTTAGTAACTTGTGCGCATTAAACTTTTTTCATCACGATTTCCCAGAATCGCATTCCTAATTTAATGTATGTTTTTATGGTATACTATTTAACTCAATATCTTCTGTTCTGAAGTCGTCGGAGAATGTTCGGTCAATAAAGATTACTCCAAGCTTCATCTGTAGTTTCCGGATCTTTGTTGAAGTAACTCCATAAATTTCCGGAGATTCTAGATCTTTGTTTGCTTGCCTAAATTCCAGCTTCCCAAATTCTAATAATGACCCAGTAACCGTATTAACGTTACTTTCAAACATCTCGACGATTTTTCTATGATTCCACCCCTATGCAAAAACAAGTTACGATGATGATTTTATCATTCACTGATAACTCTATTCCACTACAGAGTTTGTACAAAAACTAATTGTCACATACCACGAAAAAGTAACCGGACCAACTAACGGGAACAAACGTCAAACCATATTTAAAGACACATAAGTAAAACATGAAAACTAATAATGGATATAAACATCTGCGAAACCAATGTTTTTGGGTACTGAAAAATTGGTTCAAGATTTTATTATTGAGTTAAATAGTATACAAAAGAAGGTCCACTAAAGCTGGGCCTGATTTGTTAAATTTTAATAAAAACAAATTTAATGCAGAAATGTTTTGGTTTCAAACTGTGAGAGACCTTTGTCTTACCACTGCATACATATGTTTAGAAAGCAAGCCAAGGATGCTTTCTGATTGTTTTTGGAAGGCATATATAAATATCAGAAAGCGTTTTAGTTTGTTGAAAGATGTTAGTTTTAAAATCGACAATTAGTTTTCAAAAGGGAAACACTAAAACTCCATGGGAAAAAACAACTAATCCAATTTTTGGATCAGTCTACGAGCTGTAGCACAAGACTCAAAGTCTATTACGGATTCAGAATCATGCTTAAATTTCTCAATAACTGAACAAATGATTGCCTTAGGTACTTCTCAAAATACTTGGTTTTCGGTTTTTTTCTTGTTTTAGATGGCATCATTTGTTTTAAACTAAAGGTATTAGTTCAAAGTTATTTTTATGACAGCTGCAGTGATGTACAAGACATGTTTCACATACTAACTCCTGCAACAAAAAGTTACAAACTGAATGAATCTATGGTAGGGTGAAGAGGAACAGACCTTTCGTTTGCTGTTGACAGCATCAACATATTGAATGTCGAGCTCTTCTAGGGAGAATGTATCGATTTGCTACACATACGTTGGTAACATATTGCTGACATATGGTGTCAGCTTGATGTTATATACTTCCACTTTCAAGTTTGGGTTGCAGCTATTGTTAAGGAAGGCCGACTCGTTTCCGTTCTGCGTGGCTTTAATGCACATTCAACTTTGAACCCTGAAGGTTTACCTTCTCCGGCAGCATAAGTTGGGGAATAGTGCAAAGGTCTCAATGTAAACAATGGATTGCCTTGAAAAAACGGGGGTTATATGGAATAATACAATAGTCAATTTGTTTTCAACAAACAATCCTATTACTAAGGTTAACGTATCTAATTATGGTCGCCATTACTACTCTGCTTACTTAAATGTTTCACTATAAGCAAATTATTGTTTACGGTGTTAACTGTTAACTACTAGCACCAAAAAGTTTGACTTGTTTCTATAAACTACAACTAAAGTATCACACGTTAGTATTTGTCACTTATTCACAAGTTAAAAGTATTATTTATTAAGTATTAAGACGTACAGTTGTAACTGATGAAATACTATCCTCAAATTTGTTTCCTTTATC
>LJIJ01002056.1:0-31936 GCA_001718145.1 Orchesella cincta
TAATTATATAATGTGCATTGATATAAAATTCCATGTGAAATGGGGAGTGATTATTTCTTTGCATAACGCAAATGTTAACTAATACATTGATTGTGAATGTGAAGCCGTTTTACTTTATGTTGTAAATACCTCTGTTAGTTTTATATGGCTGTGTCTATTCTAAATTGAATTTATTTGATGTCCAAAGTCCAATAGAATGTCACAGAAATTTATTAGTCGTTTTATATATTCGTTATTCAAGTAACAATAAATGATTCTGTCGCTAAATATCATGAATGCAATGCACTGTTTAGGAAACCTACATAGTTTTATGATAAGTACCTTCAGGTATAGTATGTCCTAATATATACGTACATGGAACATCTTAGCGTTACGTGACGGAGGTGGGTGGATGGGTACAGGCTAGCGTGACACAAGCGTTACAAGGGTGGGTGGCTGGTCGGCCAGTCGGCAAACTTCACATAGTCGGCTGGTCGGCAAACTTCACGCTGTCGTCCGTTTGGCACTTTTTCTCACAAAATAGGCAGCAATATTCCCAGGAAGACGGACCACTATGCGCTAATTTATGGGCGGCAAGCACCTACCGACTTTTAAACGCCTTTCCACACAAATCACAAATAAATTTTTTGGTACTTCGTCGGCTTTCCCTGTTTTCAGCATGAATTTGCATGTGGCTGGTGAGCCCACTTTGATGAAGACACTTTTTTCCACACTTTGGATAAACAATAGCGTTCTTACTATTAGCTCCTAAATGGGTGATTACTTTATGCCACTCCAGTTCATTCCTCCTCTCAAACCTCTTGTCACATTCTTGAAAGTCACAGATAAAGTTAAACTCGGAAACCTTCTTTTTATGGATCTTGATTCGGTGATTTTGAAATTGAGCCACTTCCTAACTTTCTCCCACAATCCCCACACTTTCAAGGTTCCTCTCCGTGTATTTTTGCATTATGCGAAGACAGTTGAATGTATCTCCGAAAATATGCAGGACATTCGTCGCATTTGGTAATCTCTTCAGGAGCCAACCCTTTCGTATCATGGAACATTTTTGAATGCTCCTTTAGTCCCGATAGACTTGCGGATCTTAATTTACATATTGGGCACGAAAATATTTTAAATGGGACGCCCAAATGAAGCTTTAGGTGGTGGTTGAGGTAAAGATCATTCCTGGCCGAACTGAAGGGGCAACGTAAACAAGCTAAAACTGTTGAGCCACCCTTTCTCTTTTTGATATAACGATTTTTAACAGAAATTTCTGAATTGCCAGATTGATGAGTTGATTCGTGTAATGCCAGTTTTGGAGCGTATGTCTCCACATGGGCGCAAACCGAACAGGGAAATGTTCCGTGCTGCTTTTTGTGAAGGTCGAGGTCATCAGCAAATTGGAACCGCATTGAGCAGCTCTCAAACTCACACACAAACTTTCTTTCAATTCTTTTACATGGGCGTTTTTTGGCCCTCTCCTGGAGCATCATGGACTTTTTGCTCGTGCTTCTTAAGACGACTCAATTGCAAAAACGTTTTAGTGCAAAATTTACACTTGGTAAATTTTCTAATGTCTGAGTCATCAGATTCGGAAGAAGTAGGCTCGTTTGAAGAAACTTCACTTGTGGAATTGCTTGACTCATCACTTATCTCAGTTTCTCTTCATTTAAGGACTCAGGCTCGTTTTTGCAATAATCATCATCGTTCGCGTTTGTGGATGAGCTTTCATTATTGTCACTTTTCCGGTTAATAGTTCCAGAATGCTGAACATTCCGTCTTGCTCGTAGAATCCATTTGGAAGACGGCTGGAAATTTTGGTTGTTTAGCTGCCCTTCTACTATCACTTGCAGAAAATGTTGAGCAGGTTTGACTTTCAAGTTTGAGCTAGAAAATTAAAAAAATATTCGATTTTACGATGCAAAACACTTTTTATTCCACTTTAAAGATTTTTACCTACAGTTGCCTTTCCTCTTTAGTTTAGCCAAAGACCTGAGCATTCGGTGCCTTAATGACTGGTTATGTCTCTTGAAATCATAAAACGCAAGAAACTGACGATCGCATAAAAGACAGGAGTACGGCCACTGACTCCGGTCTTGATGAGAACTCATTTTGTGTCGCTTTAAATACTGCTTTCTTCCATCATCAATGAATCATCTTCTTGTTCGTGAGCACCTACAAACTCATCACCAAGCGAGCTTATCACAAGATTAGCTGAAGGAGTCACCGTCCACCAGCTGCTTCCGAACAACAACACTCCCACGAAAGTAGTAATTCAACCCATACATAAATTTTCAATGTGTTTTCTATCGTTCCGACTCTCGATCATTATTATGTTGTCTTCACGCTTTGCAACCCCTCTTGGCAAAACCACTCTTGGAAAGGAATTTGACAAGTGTTGTAAACCTGTAAATATGATCCGTTTTAAGTTAGAAAAGGCGCATACAATATTTATGACTGATTGTGTTATCATGTATCTTTTCTTTTACAGTTAATTTCCAATTCCTTTCGGAATGTAGAAATTCCATCACAAATTTTTTTTTACAGAAGATGCAGATTTGTCCTCTGCAGCAATAACTTCCAAGAGCTTCCGTACTTTCCAATCCAACTGCAGTTCCAGGATCTTGAGCTCCTTGTACAAGTTGCAAAATGAGTCAAACAAGAGACTAAAATCTTGACAAAATTTGAGGTCGCTAAAGTATAAGGGAAGAGTAACCAAACCATAAATTTATTTATTAGAATAATTGAGAGTATGAATATTGTATTAGAATCCTTCTTTTTTCCTTGGGAAAAACCTTCCTTGAACCCAAGCTTGTTCTATCCACATCCAAAAACCAAGTTACTATAAATAGACCTAAAACCATTCACACTTGAACCATTGCTAGCGTAAGCTCTGTCACGGTGAGACCAGAGATTGGTAGTCCTGTGACTATGCCGGAGAAACCTGAGACAGGGATCTTGGCTGATGTATGTATGAGTAAACTTTAAAACCTTTAGCTAACTAACATTTAGGAAGACGCGGAGCGATTCGCCTGTGTCCGCGACCCTGTGATTGGGACGCGTAGTAGCGTTAAGTTAAATAACAATTTAGGTTAAGGATTTATGCGGAATAAAATTTACAGTTATATTCAGAACGAAGCTATCTAACACGTGAACTCCTACCCTGAGACATTATTTCCTTGCTCTACCGAATTACATAAAATATATTTGGGATAGTAAACCTAACATAAACTACCCTTATATAAATGGCGCCAACTAATGGGATAACGTGTTTTTTCTTTTTCTTGGCAATTTTCCTATTACTATCACAACTTTTTGTTTCACTTTTCGTTACACTACTAATCATCGATCAACTATTCAATAATCCAAGCCGTCACTATTAAATCACGGTAGCGTTACTCGTTCTGGGTGTAATCTGCAACAAAAAAAAATTAAGATCACAATTTACAACTTTTTCAAATATAATAAATTTTCTAAACTAAACAAAAAGCTTTAGACTTGCTCATTGAGTAAACTGCAGATTCATCATTCAAAATGCTTCCGTTTTTCAAAGGTACTTCAGAGCCTCCTGCTCCAAAACCTCCACCAGAAAGGCACAGTCTCAACTGTCATGAAGCGATTGGTAGATTAGGCATGGCAGTTGACGAACTGGTGGCAGTTCAAACAGAACTAATTAAACGTTTTGACGATCTAAATAAATTTAGGCAGGTTCATCATCAGCGTTTGAGATCAATGAGAGATTCAATTAAAGAAATTACAAGAGTAATCAATCGAAGCCGAGCAAGCACCGTACCATTAGAGGCTCCGCCTCCACCTCCTGATCCTAATGTCCAAAGTGACGAGGAATTTTTCTCGGAGGATGATGATAATGCTCCGCCGGCACCACCTCCTCCAACGGAGGAGGAACGACAGCAGGTCGTCCTTCTTTAATCGTGATGATCTTGAGAGGCCGTCATCCCTCCATGATCCACCACCTGAAAATACGAGAAGAGTTCATTATAGGAGAGCCCACACGAGTTCTCGATCATCCTCACGCACCCATGCCTGCACAGAATGTTATCATGTTTGATCCATTGGCAGGGCTCACAAATCCAAAATATGATCATACTAGTAGCTCACCTGAGGGGTTCCTTTCTGAAGCAAAGGAATGGTTCATCCTTAAGGGTCTTCCAAAGGCAAATTGGCACATGCTAGTAGGAAGAATGTTCACTGAAGGGTCTGATATCATGGCATGGTGGAAAGCAAAGCGCTCAACATTTCATTCATGGGCGGATTTTCGCACAGCATTCCTTGAGTACGAAAATTATGATGTTTCTTCAGATCAGCTCCTCGAACAGCTGTATAACAGAAAACAAAAATTCTCAGAACCATTTGAAACTTATTGCTGGAGTGTACACAGAAACTTCGTCGCATAGCTCCTAAAGCAGCGAGGAAGTAATTATTGAAAGAATTATCAATTCATGCTTACCTGAGGTTGCCCTTCACTTGAGATCTTCCAATTTTGAGTCAGTCGATGAACTCGTCTCCCAAGGTCGAGTTATCATCAAAAATATGAATAGGATGAGAGAGTTTGAGAAAAAGAAGCCGCTCCGAGCTAGGCAGACAGATCCAATTAACACACGAACACAGAAGTTAGGAGATATATTCCAAAAGAATCCTAGAAAATATGAGAAGGAGCCAGCTAATCAAATTGAATCTTCAATTAATTTTTCCAGACAGGGTGAGCAGCCTGACACCAAAAAGCCTTCTGCTAACACACTCCAGTCAGAGCACAGGAGAAGTAATTATTCTAATCCACGTTTCACTCCAAGACAGGGTACTAATCAACAACAAAACACACGACAAGATTCAAATCAGCAGCCAGCTGGCAATAAAAAGTTTTGTACATATTGCAAAAGAGCAGGACACATGATAGTTGATTGCTATTACAAACCTTCACCTGTTGAAGATAAAGTTAGGAACAAGACACAAACAACGACACAGAAACCAATTACACAAAACACTCAAGCTAGTTTACATACAGCTGACGTGGAGAAACATAGTAGTACTGATAGTCGTCCTCTTTCACTTTTGATCCCTCCATTCACCAGCAGGGAAACCTGTTTTGGGACGGGAAGAAGAGGAGTCCTATCTTGTCCCGTCCATAATATCCAAAACGACTCCTCAAGTTCGTCTTCGCATGGGTAATCATAAGTTCATGACACTACTCGACTCTGGGGCATCCCATTGCTTCATGTCACTGCATGCTGCAACCAAAATTAATGCAAACATTATTCAGGATTCCACTGCCAATGTCACAATTGGAGATGCTACATCTGTTCAATCCATTGGGAAATGCGAACTTGAATTCTCAATTGGGAATAAAAATTTTAATGCTGAATTCATTATCATGAAATCTTTACCTTTCCAAGTAATCCTCGGCTCTTCCTTCATGACGAAGCAGGGGATGTGCATAAATTTTGCACATGGCACGTACTCATTTTCATCTGTTCTCCAGAATTTGCATTCCATAACAAACATGTTGTGTGCATTACAGGACTTAATGACTCCCAACGCGTTGAACTCACACAACTTCTTGAAACTTTTCCAGATGTTTATACAAATACGATTGGGTGCACTGGCCTGGTTCAATGTGAACTAAAAGTCACTGGCCAACCAATCGCGATGAAACCATATCCTGTAAACCCACAAAAACAGGCAATCATCTCAAAGCATATTAATAAAATGTTGGAACTTGGCATAATTGAACCAAGTGATTCAGAATGGGCAAGTCCTGTTCATATGAAATTGGAAGGGAAGGATTATAGGTTCTGCATCGATTTTCGAAAATTGAACCAACGTACACTTCCTGATCCATTTCCAATCCCACGTATGGACTCTTTACTCAACAGGCTGGGGGAAGCCACATATATCACTAAACTTGACTTGAGAAAGGGATATTGGCAAATTAAAATGCACCCTGACTCAGCCAAGTACACTGCATTCATATGCCATGACGGCAAATATCAATTCACAAGAGTTCCATTTGGATTAAAAACTGCACCTTCAGTATTCCAACGTTTCATCAACCGTGTACTTGGTAGTGCACGTGGAAGGTTTGCAGAAGCATACTTGGATGATGTCATAATATTTTCTAAAACGTGGGAGGAGCACTTACAACATTTAAAATACATCCTCGATCAGCTGAGACATGCTGGTGTTACACTTAATACAGAAAAGTGTAGCTTTGGAGAAACTACTATAAAGTATTTAGGATTCGTAGTCACTCCACGTGGAGTTGAGACGGATCCAGAAAAGACTACGGCGCTCACTCATTATCCAATTCCAAACACTGCAAAGAAAGTAAACAGTTTTTAGGATTATGTGGCTGGTATCGTCATTTATACCACAATTCGCAGATATTGCGGAGCCTTAATCATCTGATGAAAAAGAACACTCCATTTCAGTGGGGTGAATTACAACATAATGCGTTTGACACTTTGCGTGAGAAAATTATTCATTCAACTACATTGACATTTCCAATTTTTCTAAACCATTATTCCTACGAACTGACGCTTCTGAGGTGGGGTTAGGCTGCGTTTTATTTCAAAAGAATTATGAAAATAAAGAAATGCCCATCGCTTTTGCTAGTAGATCATTAAATTCCACAGAAAGAAATTATCATGCAGCTGAGCGTGAATGTTTATGTATAATTTGGGCATTAAAGAAATTTGAACACTATCTCGATGGTCAACAATTTTTTCTCGAAACAGATAACAGAGCATTAATTTGGCTCAATAATATGAAAGATGCAATTCAAATTTGTTCGCTGGGCATTAAAAATTCAGGATTTCCAGCCCATAATTAGTCATGTCCCAGGTAAATTTAACATCGTAGCTGACGCCTTGTCACGTGCTCCACTCGGAGAAATAGAACTAGAAGAATTCAAAGAAGTAATGGATCCGCCCATTACTGCTTACCAATTATCTCTTTTACTTTCACTTACCACAAACGTGGATCTTGATAAAATCAAGGATGAGCAGGCCAACGACATTGAAGTTTCAGCATTAAAAACAGATCTTTCTCTAGACATGGAAATCCGTGGTGAGATCCTATTTAAAAGGACAAAAGCAGGGTTACTATTACCATATATTCCAAAGTCACTTAGGTCTGAAATATTAGAATATTTCCACGACTCACCTCAGAGCGGACACGTGGGATGTAGGAAAACTATCCACAGACTTTCACGTCGTGTTTATTGGCATAATATGCAACATGATATTTACACATATGTCAAAACTTGCGCACAGTGTCAAACCACTAAAAACCCAATGAGTAGGCCTCACGGCCAAATGCAACATGTTAAGGTATACGGGCCTTGGGATCAATTAGCAATTGACTTGGTCGGTCCATTACCCGCACATCTTCACAAAAACCCAACTTCTCGTTGTGGTAGACCACTTTTCAAAGTGGGTGGAGCTCTTTTCCTCAAAGATGCTACAGCTCCAAACATCATCAAAGTTCTTGAACGTGAAATATTTTGCCGTTGGGGTTCTCCCAAAAACATATTATCAGATAATGCTACTTACTTCCGTAGCAGAGCATTCCAAAACATGTGTAATACATGGAGCATCAAACACAAATACACTACTCCATACCATCCATCTGGCAATGTATGCGAACGCATTAACAGGAATATTCGTTCCATTCTAGTCTCGTATGTACATACGAACAACCGTAAATGGGATGAATATCTCCACACTACAGCATTAGCATTACGCACCGCTATTAGCGACACAACAGGCTTTAGTCCTGCAATGCTCAATCTTGGAAGAGAACTCCAGCTACCTTTTGATCGCAACGTTGAATCTCAATACGATGATGATGCTTCCAGATTAGAATATCAATCTGAATTAACAAAAAAGCTTGCCACTACCTATGCAAAAGCTGCTTCCCAAATTGAGAAAGCTCATCTGCAGCAATCACGATATTATAACTTAAGACATAAAGCTTTCCCTGGAAAAGAAGGTGACTTTGTTTGTCAAAACGCATATACTTTCAAACAAGTTGAAAGGTATATGTAAAAAACTAATGAGAATTGGGCAGGACCTTTTTCATTAAAAAGAAATTATCCCAGTTCTTTTGAACTAAAGAGCATTGACTGATGAATCTGCAGGCTGCTATAATGCAGCGAATCTCAAGCTTTACTTGACCGTCCTAGTGACTTGTCTTCAGATCCTGATGCTGATCACACAGGTCTCGAGTAAATTATAATATTTTTGATAAGAGTACACACTAAGATTTGTACAAGGTATTTTCAGTTCATTTCATTTTGAACATACTCACAAACAGTCAGAATAATTCTCTGTAAACTTCTACAATGGTGTACATTACTAATTTAGTGAAAAATATACTGGAACAATCTGGTAACTATTTAATTTAAGTATAGTATTTAATCAATAGGTTAATACATTCCGCTAGGTTATATTATTATTAAGAACCCATTAAATTATATTAGATACTCCAGTTATCGCGTATCATCAGCTTGCCGGCGAACCCATGCAAGTCTTTGCATTCCGGGTTCAAAATGCAATAATTGAAAAACGGGACTGAAATTCCATCTAATCGTCTGTTCCGGCATGTGACTGCTGGAATGCACAGCTCACTTCGAGCGAAACTGAGTTATCCAGCTCCTCTTACTCTTGGCCAACTGTTTACTTGGTACGACAACATAATTTCAACGCTGGACCCTGAAGATGAGTTCGCCATTGCCCTACGACCTAAGCAACCAACTCCAACTCCATGTATCGCAGAAGAGCAAAACTCTGACCTGACTGTCCGCGAAAATACGGCAGGACGCTGCATAAATGCGGCGAGCCAGGCCATTTTGCTGTTTTCTGTGACAGGAAACGCAATAACTCTCTAAGGGGCAAACGGAGAAACCGGAAACGGAGGAAGAAACCAGGATGTAAACAGGTTACATCCGATATTGGGCCGGGGGTGTATAAGGGAAGAGTAACCAAATCATAAATTTATTTATTAGAATAATTGAGAGTCTGAATATTGTATTAGAATCATTCTTTTTCCTTGGGAAAACCTTCCTTGAACCCAAGCTTTCTTCACAATCCAAAAACCAAGTTACTATAAATAGACCTAAAACCATTCACACTGGAACCATTGCTAGCGTAAGCTCTGTCGCGGTGAGACCAGAGATTGGTAGTCCTGTGACTATGCCGGAGAAACCTGAGACAGGGTTCTTGGCTGATGTATGTTATGACTTAGTTAAGCCTTAAAACTTTAGCTAACTAACATTTAGGAAGACGCGGAGCGATTCGCCTGTGTCCGCGACCCTGTGATTGGGACGTGTAGTAGCGTTAAGTTAAATAACAATTTAGGTTAAGAATGCGGAATAAAACTATTTATATTCAGAACGAAGCTATCGAACGTGAACTCCTACCCTGAGATTATTTTGCTCTAGAATATAAAATATATTTGGGATAGTAAACCTAACATAAAACTACCTTATAATCATCATCACCAACAACTTCTATTTCCGCTATTGTTTTGTCTCGCAAATTTCATATGAGATGAGGAACAAATTGCACATTGTGAAAAAATGAACACCTACCTCAAAATTACTATGGTTGAGTCAGCAAACTAACATTTTTTCTCAATCTTATCTAAAGGTGTCCGATAATAGCTTTCAAAAAATCAATGTTCTGGTTAAATTTAGCTTTGACAATGGAAAGACCGGATATAGAGATCTCTCTCGAAAAAAAGGAAAGAGAGAGATCTAATATATATAGATAGAGGCCAACAAACAAATATAGAAAAACACATGAATTTTTTGTAAAGCTATTAATACGGACACCGCTACCTAAGAGAGAAAGACTTAGAAAAATATAGAATATAGAATAGGACAACCATAGTAATTTTGAGTAGGAGTGTTATAAAATAAAGTGGCAATTTGGTTCTCTCATCTCTTATGAAATTATGCGAGACAAACACAATAGCGGAATGAAGTTTGTTGGTGGATGATGATTATATAGGGTAAGTTTATGTTAGGTATACTATCAAAACAATATATTTATATAATCCCGGTAGAGCAAGGAAATAATTTTCTCAGGGTAGGAGTTCACGTGTTAGATAGCTTCGTTCTGAATATAACTGTAAGTTTTATTCCGCATTAATCCTTAACCTAAATTGTTATTTAACTTAACGCTACTACACGTCCCAATCACAGGGTCGCGGACACAGGCGAATCGCTCCGCGTCTTCCTAAATGTTAGTTAGCTAAAGGTTTTAAGGCTTAACCTATTTACTCATACATACATCAGCCAAGAACCCTGTCTCAGGTTTCTCCGGCATAGTCACAGGACTACCAATCTCTGGTCTCACCGCGACAGAGCTTACGCTAGCAATGGTTCAAGTGTGAATGGGTTTAGGTCTATTTATAGTAACTTGGTTTTTGGATTGTGAATAACAAGCTTGGGTTTCAAGGAAGGTTTTCCCAAGGAAAAAGATGATTCTAATACAATATTCATACTCTCAATTATTCTAATAAATAAATTTATGATTTGGTTACTCTTCCCTTATACACCCCCGGCCCAATATCGGGATGTAACCCGTTTACATCCTGGTTTCTTCCTCCGTTTCCGGTTTCTCCGTTTGCCCCTTAGAAGAGTTATTGCGTTTCCTGTCACAGAAAACAGCAAAGTGGCCTGGCTCGCCGCATTTATGGCAGCGTCCTGCCGTATTTTCGCGACAGTCAGGTCAGAGTTTGCTCTTCTGCGATACATGGAGTTGGAGTTGGTTGCTTAGGTCGTAGGGCAATGGCGAACTCATCTTCAGGGTCCAGCGTTGAAATGTTGTCGTACCAAGTAAAAGTTGGCCAAGAGTAAGAGGTGCAGGATAACTCAGTTTCGCTCGAGTGAGCTGTGCATTCCAGCAGTCACATGCCGGAACAGACGATTAGATGGAATTTCGGTCCCAGTATTTTCAATAATTGCATTTTGAACCCGGAATGCAAAGACTTGCATGGGTTCGCCGGCAAGCTGATGATACGCGATAACTGGAGTATCTAATATAATTTAATGGGGTCTTAATGATAATATAACCTAGCGGAATGTAGTTTTACCTATTGATTAAATATTATAACTTAAATTAAGTAGTTACCAGATTGTTCCAGTATATTTTTCACTAAATTACTTATGTACACCATGGTAGAAGTTTACAGAGAATTTTTCTGACTGTTCTTGAGTAGTGTTCAAAATGAAATGAACTGAAAATACCTTGTACAAATCTTTAGTGTGTACTCTTATCAAAAATATTATAATTTACTCGAGACCTGTGTGATCAGCATCAGGATCTCTGAATGACAAGTCACTAGGACGGTCAAAGTAAAGCTTGAGATTCGCTGCATTATAGCAGCCTGCAGATTCATCAGAGTCAATGCTCTTTAGTTCAAATAGAACTGGGGATAATTTCTTTTTAATGAAAAAAGGTCCTGCCCAATTCTCATTGAGTTTTTTACATATACCTTTCAGCTTGTTTGAAAGTATATGCGTTTTGACTAGTACAAAGTCACCTTCTTTTCCAGGGAAAGCTTTATGTCTTAAGTTATAATATCGTGATTGCTGCATATGAGCTTTCTCAATTTGGGAAGCAGCTTTTGCATAGGTAGTGGCAAGCTTTTTTGTTAATTCAGATTGATATTCTAATCTGGAAGCATCATCATCGTATTGAGATTCAACGTTGCGATCAAAGGTAAGTGAAGTTCTCTACCAAGATTGAGCATTGCAGGACTGAAGCCTGTTGTGTCGCTTATAGCGGTGCGTAATGCTAATGCTGTTGTGTGGAGATATTCGTCCCATTTTCGGTTGTTCGTATGTACATACGAGACTAGAATGGAACGAATATTCCTATTGATGCGTTCGCATACATTGCCAGCTGGATGGTATGGAGTTGTGTATTTGTGTTTGATGCTCCATGTATTACACATGTTTTGGAATGCTTGCTACGGAAGTACGTAGCATTATCAGATAGTATGTTTTTGGGAGAACCCCAACGGCAAAAGATTTCACGTTCAAGAACTTTGATGATATTTGGAGCTGTCGCATCTTTGAGGGAAAAGAGCTCCACCCACTTTGAAAAGTGGTCTACCACAACAGAAGTTGGGTTTTCTGTGAAGATGTGCGAGTAATGGACCGACCAAGTCAATTGCTAATTGATCCCAAGGCCGTATACCTTAACATGTTGCATTTGGCCGTGAGGCCTACTCATGGGTTTTTTAGTGGTTTGACACTGTGCGCAAGTTTTGACATATGTGTAAATATCATGTTGCATATTATGCCAATAAACACGTCGTGAAAGTCTGTGAATAGTTTTCGACATCCCACGTGTCCGCTCTGAGGTGAGTCGTGAAATATTTTAATATTTCAGATCGAAGTGACTTTGGAATATATGGTAATAGTAACCCTGCTTTCGTTCTTTTAAATAGGATATCATCACGGATTTCCATGTCAAGCGAAAGATCTGTTTTTAATGCTGAAACTTCGATGTCGTTAGCCTGCTCGTCTTGATTTTATCAAGATCACGTTTGTGGTAAGTGAAAGTAAAAGAGATAATTGATAAGCAGTAATGGGCGGATCCATAACATCTTTGAATTCTTCTAGTTCTATTTCTCCGAGTGGAGCACGTGACAAGGCGTCAGCTACGATGTTAAATTTCCCTGGAACATGACTAATTATGGGCTGAAAATCTTGAATTTTTAATGCCACGAACGAACTTTGAATTAGCATCTTTCATATTATTGAGCCAATTAATCTGTTATCTGTTTCGAGAAAAATTGTTGACCATCAAGATAATGTTCAAATTTCTTTAATGCCCAAATTATACATAAACATTCACGCTCAGCTGCATGATAATTTCTTTCTGTGGAATTTAATGATCTACTAGCAAAAAGCGATGGGCATTTCTTTTTTCATGATTCTTTTGAAATAAAACGCAGCCTAAACCCACCTCAGAAGCGTCAGTTCGTAGGAATAATGGTTTAGAAAAATTGGGAAATGTCAAAGTAGTAGAATGTATGATTTTCTCACGCAAAGTATCAAACGCATTCTGTTGTAATTCACCCAATGAAATGGTGTGTTCTTTTCATGAGATGATTAAGTGGCTCCGCAATATCTGCGAATTGTGGTATGAAATGACGATACCAGCCACATAATCCTAAAAACTGTTTTACTTTCTTTGCAGAATTTGGAATAGGATAATGAGTGAGCGCCGTAGTCTTTTCTGGATCCGTCTCAACTCCACGTGGAGTGACTACGAAACCCAGATAATTTATTGTAGTTTCCCCAAAGCTACACTTTTCTGTGTTAAGTGTAACCCCTGCGTGTCTCAGCTGGTCGAGGATGTATTTTAAATGCTGTAAGTGCTCCTCCCATGTTTTAGAAAATATTATGACGTCGTCGAGATATGCTTCTGCAAACCTTCCACGTGCACTACCAAGTACACGATTGATGAAACGTTGGAAGACGGAAGGTGCAGTTTTTAATCCAAATGGAACTCTTGTAAATTGATATTTGCCGTCATGGCATATGAATGCAGTGTATTTGGCTGAGTCAGGGTGCATTTTAATTTGCCAATATCCCTTTCTCAAGTCAGTTTAGTGATATATGTGGCTTCCCCAGCCTGTTGAGTAAAGAGTCCATACGTGGAATTGGAAATGGATCAGGAAGTGTACGTTGGTTCAATTTTCGAAAATCGATGCAGAACCTATAATCCTTCCCTTCCAATTTCATATGAACAGGACTTGCCCATTCTGAATCACTTGGTTCAATAATGCCAAGTTCCAGCATTTTATTAATATGTTTTGTAATTATGCTTTGTTTTTGTGGGCTTACAGGGTATGGTTTCATTGCGATGGGTTGGCCAGTGACTTTAAGTTCACATTGAACGAGGCCAGTGCACCCAATTGTATTAGTATAAACATCTGGAAAGGCATCAAGAAGTTGTGTGAGTTCTGTGCGTTGGGAATCATTAAGTCCCTGTAGTGCACACAACATAGTTTGATTGTGAAATGCAAATTCCTGAGATGGAACAGATGAAAAGGAGTACGTGCCATGTGCGAAATTTATGCACATCCCCTGCTTCGTCATAAAAGAAGAGCCGAGGATAACTTCAAAAGGTAATGATTTCATTATAATAAAATCTGCATTGAAGTTTTTATTCCCAATTGAGAATTCAAGTTCACATTTCCCAATGGATTGAACAGAAGTAGCATCCCCAATTGTGACATTGGCAGTAGAATCCTGAATAATAATTGCATTAGTTTTATTTGCAGCATGAAGTGACATGAAGCAATGGGATGCTCCGGAATCAAGTAGTGTCATGAACTTGTGATTGTTAATGCGAAGACGAACTTGAGGAGTTGTTTTTGAGATTATGGACGGGACAAGATAGGACTCCTCTTCTTCCCGTCCCAAAACAGGTTTCCCTGCTGGTGAATGGAGGGATCAAAAGTGGAAAGAGGACGACTATCAGTGCTACTATGTTTCTCCACATCAGCTGTATGTAAACTAGCTTGAGTGTTTTGTGTAATTGGCTTCTGTGTCGTTGCTTGTGTCTTAACCCTATCTTTATCTTCAACAGGAGAAGGTTTGTAATAGCAATCAACTATAATGTGTCCTGCTCTCTTGCAATATGTACAAAACTTTTTATTGCCAGCTGGCTGTTGATTTGAATCTTGTCTTGTGTTTTGTTGCTGGCTATTTCCCTGTCTTGGAGTGAAACGTGAATTTGAATAATTACTTCTCCTGTGCTCTGACTGGAGTGTGTTAGCAGAAGGCTTTTGGTGTCAGGCTGTTCGCCCTGTCTGGAAAATTAGTATTGATTCATTTGGATTAACTGTCTCCTTTTCATGTCTTTCTAGGACCTTTCTGGAAAATATCTCCTAGACTCTGTGTTCGTGTGTTAATTGGATCTGTCTGCCTAGCTCGAAGTGGCTTTTTCTTCTCAAACTCTCTCATCCTATTCATATTTTTGATGATAACTCGACCTTGGGAGACGAGTTCATCGACTGACTCAAAATTAGAAGATCTCAAGTGAAGGGCAACCTCAGGTAAGCAAGAATTGATAATTCTTTCTATAATAACTTCTTCGCTGGCTTTAGGAGCTATGCGTCGAAAATTCCTGTGTACACTCCAGCAATATGTTTCAAATGGTTCTGAAAATTTTTGTTTTCTGTTATACAGCTGTTCGAGAAGCTGATCTGAAGAAACATCATAGTTTTCGTACTCTAGGAAAGCACTGCGAAAATCTGCCCATGAATTGAATGATGAACGTTTTGCTTTCCACCAGGCCATGATGTCAGACCCTTCAGTGAACATTCTTCCTACTAGCATGTGCCAATTTGCCTTTGGAAGACCCTTGAGGATGAACCATTCCTTTGCTTCAGAAAGGAACCCTTCAGGTGAGCTACTTGTATGATCATATTTTGGATTTGTGAGCCCTGCTAGAGGGTCAAACATGATAACATTCTGTGCTGGCATGGGTGCGTGATGATGATTATCGAGAACTCGAGGTGGGCTCTCCCTATAATGAACTCTCCTCGGGTTTTCAGGTGGTTGATCATGGAGGGATGACGGCCTCTCAAGATCATCACGATTGAAAGAAGGACGACCTTGCTGTCGTTCCTCCTCCGTTGGAGGAGGTGGTGCCGGCGGAGCATTATCTTCCTCCTCAGAGAAGAATTCCTCGTCACTTTGGACATTCGGATCAGGAGGTGGAGGCGGAGCCTCTAATGGTACAGTGCTTGCTCGGCTTCGATTAATCACTCTTGTGATTTCTTTGATGGAATCACGCATTGATCTCAAACGTTGATGATGAACTTGCCTAAATTTATTTAGGTCGTCAAAACGTTTAATTAGTTCTGTTTGAACTGCCACGAGTTCGTCAACTGCCATGCCTAATCTACCAATCGCTTCATGACAGTTAAGACTATGCCTTTCTGGTGGAGGTTTTGGAGCAGGAGGCTCTGAAGTACCTTTGAAAAAAGGAAGCATTTTGAATGACGAATCTGCAGTCTACTCAATGAGCAAGTCTAAAGCTTTTTGTTTAGTTTAGAAAATTGGTTATATTTGAAAACGTTTTAAATTGTGATCTGAATTTTTGTTTCAGATTACATCCAGAACGAGTAACGCTACCGTGATTTAATAGTGACGGCTTGGATTATTGAAAAATTGATCGATGATTATTAGTGTAACGAAAAGTGAACCAAAAAGTTGTGATAGTAATAGGAAATTTGCCAAGAAAAAGAAAAAACACGTTATCCCATTAGTTGGCGCCATTTATATAAGGGTAGTTTATGTTAGGTTTACTATCCCAAATATATTTTATGTAATTCGGTAGAGCAAGGAATAATTAAGTCTCAGGGTAGGAGTTCACGTGTTCGATAGCTTCGTTCTGAATATAACTGTAAATGTTTATTCCGCATAAATCCTTAACCTAAATTGTTATTTAACTTAACGCTACGACACGTCCCAATCACAGGGTCGCGGACACAGGCGAATCGCTCCGCGTCTTCCTAAATGTTAGTTACCTAAAGGGTTGTTAAGTCTTAACCTAAGTTTACTCATACATACATCAGCCAAGAACCCTGTCTCAGGTTTCTCCGGCATAGTCACAGGACTACCAATCTCTGGTCTCACCGTGACAGAGCTTACGCTAGCAATGGTTCAAGTGTGAATGGTTTTAGGTCTATTTATAGTAACATGGTTTTTGGATGTGAATAGAACAAACTTGGGTTCACGGAAGGTTTTCCCAAGGAAAAAAAGAAGATTCTAATACAATATTATACTCTCAATTATTCTAATAAATAAATTTAAGTTTTGGTTACTCTTCCCTTATATAAATTTCATTAAAAGACCATCATTACTTACCAGTTATACTACATATACAGATTGAAAGTAAAATGTTGATTTTCTGAAGAAAAAATCATCTATTCTTGCTGCAAACACTTGCGTCGTGGTTGCCAAGCCAGAAATAGAAGGATGTGGTAGATGGGAAATTAGAATACAATAACTCAAATATTCTTTGACTTGCAGGCATACCTTATCTGAAATTGTTCTTCAAGTGATAGTGGTACTCCCAAACAATAGTGAGCCAACACATGGGAGTAATCAATCTGTATGAGACATCTGAAATAATTATTAAGCAATTAAATCTGTAAATTTAAGGAGGGGATATTGCTAATGAAAAATATTTACTCTTTCGCCACTTTAAGAATTAACATCATACCTCAAAATTTCAGATATTTATCTGAATTTAAATTTTTATGAGTTATTAATGAATTAAAGTTTTAACGAAATAGTCGTTTGATTACTGTGTTTACAATGATCACTAAATTAAATCGCCCTATTGGAATGCTTCAAATAAGCATAATGTGACTAGTTGTTTTCTCTAATTTAACATTATTACCAGGATTCACCTTGGCCATGTGACTAACATACACTTATTATACTTTTATATCTCACTTGATCATTTAGATTCCCGATCTCATAATAAATATTCTGAAAGATCTAGCACTAGATATACTGCCAGATTTAGGATTTACAAATACGTGCTTGTACCCCAGACTTATTTACATGCCAGTCCGTTTGGTGAAAGCCTGAGGACACTTTCAATATAATGAGTGAGGATTTTATTGACACTCTTGTTGACGATAACCCGACCTTTATTTGGAAACCCAGTATAGTTCCCGGAGACTTTTCACTGAACCGGTTTCAACAACCAGTAACATTATCTAGTCATACGACAAACCCCTCTTTATTTAATTCTCGATTTTGATGAATTCTTATGACGTTCCTTTTTTCTTTAACTCTTCATGTACTTTCCTACGTTGATTCCAGTTTTCAACGTGCACTAAAATGAAATCATTCCGATTTAATATGAATTCATTAAACTATATTGTTTCGTGGGGGAGTCGAAAAATTGACGTCTTATTTATTCACGAAAATTTCCACATTATGCCGTTACAGGTTCTCCTATCTTTGTTATATCGTTCTTTTTATATGAAAGGAAGTTACAAAGCTTTAATAGCACTTCATAAGATTTAAGAAGTGGCAAAGCACTTATTTACACAGTCTGCTCGAGTCAAGATACAATACCGCCGTAAGGCTATGGATACGTATTGGATGGATGAAAATGTTCCTATTTCCAATATGAATTACCTCCGCTTTACGAAATATTAGCTACATGATCACGGAACAAGCAAGAAACTTGCTCTTACATGCAAGTAATGCATCTACACAGAATTTGGGTATATAAAGACCAATACCACGCTTTCTCTCGTTGTCGACAAGAAGCTTTGGAACAGTTCTGTTGCTGCATAACTATCTGACTTCCTGTCTTGATTTTACGTAAATTTTAACACAACAATTAGTTTGTCGGCTCGTCTTCGAGTTTTAGAGTGTCGGCACTACTGAAAGTTCTAAATATTTTTATTGATACTGATCTTACATGCAGATTATAAATTGAGTATGTAAGCCAGTTAAACCCAAGTTGAAACATTGGAACTTGGTCGGATACTGCATTAGAATTTGTGAAACATCAATAAATCAACATTTGAGTCGGATTAAATTTTGTTTCAATATGCGGTGCTACTTAAACCTATTATTAACCATTGCCTGCGCTTCTATTGCAAATGGAGTTATCCAAGGCGAAGAACTGCTTGTCAAAAACCCCAGCCAAGAATCATGTAACAAAACGGTAATAAAAAAACTTGATGAGTGTTGGGACAATTTGCCACCAGGAGGTGATCATCGAATGCCGACGACTTCACTGGAAATTGAAAATGCATGTCGGTAAGTATTCTATAACAAATGTTTAAATGTGTATGACATCCATTTTCGGCGACATTAGCTACATTGGTTGTTATGTAGCTTTAATTTCAAATTTGCAAAAATGGTAACTCAGCAAGTTCTAAAGTTTCAAAGTTGCGCATCTTACCATCTGCGTGTATTCTTTTTAATATTTTGTGAATCGCAAATCATTATATTCCAGAGTAGCACTGCATTAGATATTCATTTTTTAGCCAAATTTACGCAGCTCGATAGCTATTCAAGCGTTCGACTAAAAACTGTCAGATTTGGCTGGGGACGTGTAGTTGTAGATAGTTGGTGCATAATTAATTATTTAATCGATTGATAATGAAAGTGAAGTGACCCATGTGACACTTCCCATTCTTACAATTCAACTACAACGTTCGATTTACTTATCTCAGGTTTTATAATTTTTATATCAAAAAAGTAAATCTGATATAGATGTCATAAAATTAAGCAGATCAAACGACTTCAAGGTCATTTAGTGAGCTCTGTAGAGATGATTGAATAGCAACACTTAATATTATATGCAGCAAATATGTTTGTACTGCTTCATAAAAGTCATGGAATTCAAGACGAACAAGGTCGCATATAAATTTACCACTCTTTATTTATACACTTAATTTTTTTTTCCAGGTTGTTTTATAGGGGCATGGACTGCGTTACTAACTGGTCAGAAACCTGCTTACCCAAAGAAGGCCGAGAAAAATTGGAAAGTTCAATTACCGGAGCACTACAAATGTACAAACAAATGTGTTCGAATGGGAAATTTCGGGATGACTACCTGACACATGCGGCTTGTTATGAGAAAATTTCCCCATTCTGGGAAAAATGCAACAACCGATTTACTTATGCACTTCAGCGATTTGATCATGATAAGGACGTGAAAAGTCTTTGTTGGTAAGTGGATATTCTAATACGTTAAAAACTACTAACAATACGTGTTTTCAAAGAACCTACAGTAAACTTTATTCATTATTGTGAGCTAACTTTCTCTGCAGCACAAGACACCAGTACTTACAATGTGTAAAGAAAGTTACAAACATTTTCTGCTCCAACGTGGCAAGCAAATATTTACAAACGATTGCTGAATCCTTGATGCAGTCCACATTGAAAACATATCAACCATCCAGATGCTTAAATTTAGATCACAAAAACTGCATCAGTTTCAGCTCTGGGAGACGGTCATTAGATTACCAATGCTTCATAAATACACAGGTTTTAGTGTGGACCTATTTGTTTATTTTCTTTAGCTTAGCTATATATTAGATACATCTTCTACTTGAAGTTCATATATAATATCATTTAAATACCTGATCATATTCAAAATTTTAATGAAAATCCATTAATTTAAGCACTGTGATGCAATGTATTTATACGTATATAATGAAGCAAGTAGAGAACTGTAGAAACAATAATACATATTTATGCTGTGTAGTAAGCAAATAAAACAGTATATTGATATACGGTATAATATCCTATAGTCGGCAATGAAAAATGTATGTATTTTGTGTTGTTTGAATAATGCTTGGTTGCAACTTAAAGTCGTCATCTTTGAAATAGTAATAAATTCCTGGACTATTGGAAATTAATTGTACACGTGCAGTTTGATAACAATAAAAAAGTAAACAGTTAAAACATTTAACTGATGCCGTTGCGCAGCAAAAAACATTTATTGGTCATAGTTTGAATTGTAGACTAACAAGGATAGTAAGCATCGTACGTGCAAAAAGCCATAAAACGGAGAAAAAGTAGTGGATACGGCCTGCTGTTATTTAAATCAAGTTTGTCTGCTGACGCCACATTTTCAAAGAACGTTTTCCTTTATTGGCGGCAAAACAAGTATTGAGCATAACTCAATTCATTCTCCGGAGACTGATTGTATCACATTAAGTGTTCCAGTTTTAGTGCTTAAAATTCCTGACTACTTTTAGTTTATCTTACAATTAACGGACGGAAAACGTTCCACACGTGATTTAATTAGCAAACAATTAATCAATTAATCTTAATACAACAATTACATACGTGGCTACGACCAATTCTCTCATTGACAATAATTTTCTCCAGAAGTGAAAGCGCCTGTTTCACCAGCTGAGCTTTTCAACATTGACACGATCCGCGCAACCTAATTAAAGCAACAACAGTAACAAATAGTGGCTTCTTAGGGGCTATTTTCAATTTTACAATAATGAAACAATGATTATTATTAGTGAAGTACTTGGATAATGTTAACCAGACGCTCTTGACCGCAACAGTTTAGGTTTCATCAACTATTAACTAAAATTAACTTCACAATGCAGCATAATTATTTTACTACAGTACTACACTCGCCTTGCAAATTCACAGCGATTGCATAACATTTATAATTGGATTGTATTATAAAGTCAAACATTCAGGAATTTGAAACTCAACTGATTGAGCTACATCTGATTGAGCAAACTTGTAACTTAATGAGTTTACAAAGTAATTACCATCTTCATAAGTATATATCGTGAGTCTGACAACGGTGGCATTATTTATTCAGATCTTCTGTAGATTTCCTGTTTCCTTTAATGGTTTCTTGGACGCCTTTACTCCTCAGATAGTTCGACTTGATGTGCAAGGTTGCTCTTCGCTGATGCTGATGGGGCTGCAGACGAGAGTAAAACACGAGGGGCTTTGTAATGAAGTCTTGAAAAAACTGGAGGGCAAGGTGGAATGTGTCCGGAGCAAAGATCTGGAACACATCTGCAATACTCTGGCTTCTTTTGCAATTGAATGTGACCAGCTTTTCGGGGAGGTGGTTGAAGATTTGAAAAGTAAAATTAGCAGCATGTCAACGAAGGAGTTTGCGAGTGTTTATGGGAAAAGTTTTTTTTAAATTGTAGACAACCTTTTCATGAGGAATATTTATCCTGTGGATTTGATTTCAATCGGGTTGTCAGAGGATTTTCTAATGAGTGCGTTTGATAAGGATGCTAAATCATTTAGCAGAGTTATCGTCGTTTATTTAATGACTTTTTTCATAGTTTCTGTTTGATTCTGCAGGTTCTTCCATGTACAAATTCACGCAGGAAGTTGCCTACCTTGACATTGGCACCGGGATCGAAGCTGTAGACTACCATAGATAGATAGATAGATATTTATTCAGGCTGATAAGGCCATCGGCCCATGGAGCCTCAATTCAATTTTACATAACAAAAAAATGCAATTTTTGACAGAGTTCCGCTTGAAAAATAAATGACGTGTATAAATTGACAACAGGTTTTGTGACATCTATATAAATATAACAATAGTTACAAATGCATAATTATTTTTAACAGCTACTTGACCTGATTCGACATCAGCTTTATAATATTTCAATAAAATTACGACAGCTTTTCACTAAAACATTTATAAATGAGTGTTACAAAACAAACGATAACAGGGATCTCAAAGATGCCGGATCAGCTCTGCATTTCTCATCATCATCATCAGCTTCAGCAATCCTGGATCCGACATGCTACGATATGATGACAGAAGCATTCCTCATGTTCGTAGTCTGTCACGCGTGTTGAATGGAATTCATAATGGCTTTATACTTCTTGACAAAGTTTTTGCTGAATGAATGGCCAAGCTCTTCACCCAGTTTTATCAATCCATGTTGCAAAATTTCTGCAGACGCAGTCAGATTCCTCTAACAGCTCACGAATGTAGTCCGCGTTGCGTTCCAATTATATTTAATGTTTCCTCTTTTTCAAAACCGTGATTTTTTCCCAGTTGTACAAAGTGATCATATTTCGCTTTAATTTCTTCTGATTCCAAAATGCTTCGCTTTTACGAACTTTTTTGACTGGTTCGCATTCAGGTTTAGACTGTGGTAACATACGTCATGTTCACTGCCTGACCTTGATGATATGCTCCCGCATTTTCAAGGTTATTCGTTTTCTGCTTTTACTTTCTTGACTTAATCGCCGTGTTTTTTCTCTTATTGACAGATAAAATCGTCCGTGATTGAGACTTTTTTGCAATAGTTTTTAAGTCGGTGACAATCCCGAAAACTTTTCTTTTGTCCACTCTGGATTCAAGCTCCACTATTGTGACAAGTTGTCCAGCTTTCTTTGCATGTTTAACATGGACCGCCTTTACGTTAACGGAAACTGTCAACGTATTTTTAAGAAATGTGGAAATAAATTTAGTTCGTCGTTCGTTGTTGAGTAGGTCAGGATGGTCCATACCATGGATGACAATATTATTCTCACAATCATTGCAATTCACGTCTTTTTCACTTGCTCCGCTTTTCTTCACGTTTTGATTTGTAGTTTGTACGGTAGCAGAGTTTTGATTTCTAATTTGCAACTCCTGGCCGATCAATATGTTCACACATGTATCAACTTCCGATTTTTAAACTCATTAACGTGTTTTTGAGTACCAATAAATGTCGAGTTGGTTTTCAGTTAGCGTAAAACCCGATTTCTTAACAATTTAAAATTTCTGTGACTGAGCAATGGTTAAGAAATGTTGAGTTCCATTCTCAATGCAATTGCTCGTTGTAATTTGACTCATTTTATAGCATAGCAAATTTTGACGATTGTGATGACTAATGTAGCTAAGCAGCTTTTTATCACACAACCTTTTCTTTGAGCTCAAACGGAACAGCTGTAGACTACCATGGGACTAGGCTGTCAGAGAAACGTGAAGGGTTCTTATCTAAGGCACTTATAATAATGTTTCCTATGAATTTATACATGACTAAATGTATTCTATCTAATTTAACTTGTGTTTATGATTTTGGTTAGAAAAACATGTTGTGGATTGTGGAAGAAGAGAAGACAACTCTCTCCGACTATCAGAAAATTGCACGTTCTAAGCATCAGCTTTGCGTGGATTCCCTTGGTGGCCCTGAATTCTGTCATTTGTGCAATGTAGTTCCTCCGTTTAGAACAATAGGTAAATACTTCTAAAAATAATTCAATGAGCTGTTTGGCTGTTTTCAATTGGCAACGGATGACACCATATTGCTCTGCTTTTCGTAGGAGTTGTGTACTTTCTCAGGGTGGTAGATAATCAGCCTGTACCAATTCCTGAGAAGTTTTCTAAAATGAGGAATTCAAAATTAAATATGTTCCCGACCCCGATAGCGAAGCCGTTGTAAAGTTCCATAGCTTCATTTTGTTTCCTGGTAGTCAATTAACTGCAAACACGAGGGAGCCCATGGGTAAGTCAATATGTTGTTTACTGTCTGTATCGCTTAATATTATGGAATAAAGTTGTCTTTAATGGTTTTAAATAATTAAATACAGGTATGACTGTGATGCACTGCAGACAAACGGAGAAATTAGGATTCCATGTCCACCCCATAATATTTTTGTGTGTAATATATGAAATTTAAAGGCAGTTAGCTAATTATAGAGTTTAATTCACTTTTTTTTGTTTCCTCACATTAAGATTTATCTCGGACACACCGTCACAAATACGACTGAAATGAAACAGTTCGCGTCAGAGGTGCTTGGTAGAGCTATCCCTGCGGAATCAAAGATGGACTAGTCCCAATAGTTACTTTTGTCAAGATTGAAACTCATTAGGTACTTCTACTGCTCAGCATTTTTATATTAAAAGACTGTTATTTCCTTTTTCTAAAAACGAAAGCTTCGTGCTCGATATACAATGAGCTGTCTGAGGATTGAAAATACAATGTAAACGTACTTTTTCTATTTGTTTTTATTGTATTTTCAAAATATGAGTACATTACAATACAAAATCAACTGTCTAGTTTAACATAAAAATGGCACAAAATACAACTAGAGGGAACTGTTTTATACATACATCGTTTAGTAATCTTTTAACCGTTTTGATTAGAACAGATATAATAGATATTTATAACCAGATGCCCCATTTCTAGTTCTTAAATCGTCAAAGACAACATTGATGTAGTATTAGGGACGAGAAATTTTATTAGAGAATTCTCGGACAGAGTTGAACACGAACGCGATATTATATGTCAACTTTTATTTTACAACATAGTATCTTTAAGCTATAATTTACTTGCACTGTTATAATATTAAAGACGACATATTGTAGTAAAAAACTTTAAATGATTTTTCTCGGTTCTCGAACTCTTTTGACACCAAAGAACACATTGAATGATTATTTAAAATTCACTTGACAGAGTAATTAAGACACTAATTTAAATATTAAAAAATATTTAACGTTTATATATCTCGACATTGATTATCCATAAAATTAAAAACAATATACGACTGGAAACTGAGATTGTAAAAAGCAACTCGGTGCTAACATTTGCAAATATGAGGTTCTTGACAATTATTAATTTCTACAACATTCAGACTTTATGTCGGTCTATAAAATTAAACTTTGGATACTTATCCAATAAGATGTAAATTAAACAGCAGGAGTCCTGGAACATTTGTAGACGACTGGAACACGCATTCCGAGATGCTCTTTCCACCTCTCAGTTCGAACACAAATGGTATCCACAGACGGAGGAACCAAACGCCAGAGCGGCGTACATATACGGCTCAACTCCACCTTGCTAATCTCGTCGGCCCGGAATTCATCTTCAAAATCTTGCAAGATTACAACCTTGAGGTGAGAGAAATGGAAGTTGAATCTCTCCTCTAGAGTTTGTTGGCTTCTGCTCACGAAACAAAAGGGAAGTATTGTCTTCTTGAGTTGGGAAACGGAGTAATATACTGCACATCTCTCATCTTCATCGTTTTCCCTCGAATCAGAATCTGGCTCCTGTTGTCTTCCCACATCCAAACTTAGAAGTTCCAAAGACGAGGAAAACAAGGTGATGAGCTTCACCATGTTCTTAAATCCAATGAAACTCTCTTGGAAACCATTAGTTCTGAGCGCTAGACGCCTCAGTCTCGGCCACGAGTTTCCTATCAACGGCTTTTCCAAAAAGGTTTTATTAACAACCAGGCTCTTGACTTTTAAGTTTTCCAGGTTTGGAAACTTTTCGAGAATGCTGCTAGTGTCGGTGCTAATATCTACGTATGGCAACGTGAGATGTTTTATTTGCGCTCCGTACGTGTCGGCCAGACTGAAAAATACCGACCTATCCTCGCACTCCGTCAAGAAACACTTGGCAATGACGAGTTCTTTCAATTTGTTGAGATCAGTAGGATAGCTGTTTTCGGAGCATTTCTCCCATCGATCTAATTCGTAACTCACGTTAATTATCAAAGTTTCCAGATTAACCATTGATGGGAGAATTGTGGAAAGGTCTGATAAACACTTGGTTTCAAAAGGGGGATAAAAAATGAGTTTCTTGATAAAGGATCCGTATTTGTCAAGAATATTCTTTAGTTTGTCCGTGCTTTCCTTTTTGTGAACATATTTAAATTCTTTAAACAGGCGAACTGTTTGGTTCACTGGGAAAGGGTTTGCCCCTTTCGCAGCCGAGTTTGGGGGTGGAAGTTTCTTTAGGAATTCATAGATTTCATCGTCTCTTGTAAAATTGGTGGCCGGCGAGTTGTTCAGATCGGCAGTGGGAGTGATTCCCACCGAACTTCAGCCAAGGGTTCCAGTAGAGTTTGGGTGGCAGGGAATCCACCAAATCCTTGAATGAATGGGAGACCAGTCGGCAGCTGCGGATGGACTCGTGGTCCTCTCGTCATACAAAGATTGAGTAAAATCGGCGGCCGCATCTAAAACAAATCAAAACGAACGTGATAATCACTATTATTAACTTTATTTCTAATAAGCTCCAATAAATACTCACCTCTGCTAGTAAAGCAACTGTTTTTCCGTGTTCTGTTTCGGTTGTTGAGGATCTGGTTGGGTTTGTACACCTGGAATTGTAACCCAGTTTTTAATTTTTTACTGCAAATCCTGATGATTAATTACAAACATATTGAATAGTTTTATTTTTGGTTCATAATGGGTTGCCTTCTTTTATGGGACCTTCCGTGTCTTCGAGTGGACCTCATTTTTGGCAGGGTTGATTCTTCGGACGTGGTTACAGCTCAAGTTTGAAGATAAGATGAAGATGGTACTCGAAACCAATTTAACAGAGATATGAAGACTAGGAATCCACCTGAATTTGAAAAATTAGTATTAGTTAGCGTGTGAAACAAGCTACAAATTATAATCAACATGGCTTTAAACACATAAACTTTTTACTGGTTTTATTTACTAATCCACTTTCAAATTGCATCCCCAGGAGATGAGATTTTGAAAATTAAAATTCCAATTGACAACGTCAATTCCATTATATTCCGTTCATCATAAAGAACTAACCATAATTCTACCTTTACCGTTTTCAAAAATCAAACAATTAAATAATCATTGACAGAACACCAAAGCGTGTTGTTGCAATCAGTCAGTAAAACAAGTTTGTTATGAATTGTCATATGTAAACTTGAGTGATGATCTGGCAGACTTTTTTCTTTGAGTAAGATTGGGTTACTCGGCTTTGGATGGGTACTGTGATACAACCGGGGTGTGCACAATGAATAGGTGAACGTAAATGTAACAAAGTGCTAGCCAATGCACATTGCATGAAAAATGGGGTGATAATGAAACTCACAAACATATAACAATATATATTCCTGTGAGAATGATAATGCATCAACGTGAAGTTTTTCGACAAACATGAAGTTGTCCGACGTTCGACATCCGACAAACGTGAATTTATCCGACCAGCGTAAAATTACTTTTATTTAATTCATTTTGAAGGTTTCGATTGATAAATCAATGTATGCCGATAAAAATAGGTCTGATAAGCTTCTCTAGTTACAATTTAAAACGGTAGTTGCTCCCAAAATGGGGCTGGAATTGCTATGAAACTGAAGGAGATAAATTTTTTTTTAGCAAATCAGTTGGTTTCAACATTTGTCGATTCCGAGCATTTGCATTGTGCTCAGAGTTCCTTTTCACTTTCCTCCTACCGGAAGTGGTCCTTTGTTTTGAACTTTCGAAACCACTGTAGATTGTTGGCAATAGCGTTTGATCGAAGGGCTATTTTGGTGGGCCTTGTGTGTAGGTGTGAATGACACGTGGTTTAGATTTACAGGGAGGATATACATTTTAGATAAGGAATTAGAGAAATAAAAATTAAAGAGGTGCTAAATGTGCTAGTTGGCAGCTATACGAACTTCATCTCAATGATCGAGGTTCTGTGGTGAACAAATTTAGAACTGGATATTTACCTTGACTTACTAGATGATTTATAATAATGTGATGGTTACTTGGAATATAAACTCAAAACATTTATTCAAGGAATACAATTGAGTACCCACGTTCCAGTAGAAGTTATTACATAAAACGCAGAGAATTTTTAGTGAATTCCAATGCAAATAATAACAAGCGAGAGGGCACAGCCACAGGTACTATACGGAACGACGATATTCGAATATTATACCGACACAGATAAATTATCTCGTAGTTTCGTTGTTTATCCCTTCGCAGTTTACAACCTGTGAAACTACGACAGTTTGAATTACGTCTCAAATAATCGCCGTTACAATCAAGCAAATTCACTACTTGTTGTAATTAAGTATACCACAGGATTTCACGGATATCCAAGTTTGTATTTTTTTTAAATGTATAATTATAAGGCGTAATATGAAATATAATAAATAATTAGAGTACGAGAATCTACAGAGTCGTAGGTTTGTTCTAAGTTTGTAAATTTAGAGTATTTATTGACTTCGTCAAAATTATAATTCATATCATTATCATCTATTATGCTATGCTATGCTATTGAAGAAGTATACATTTCCACAGCTGGTATTCAAGGAATGTGCTGCCCTACCAAATGATATTAAAAGTTGTACACATCACGGGATAATCGTTTAAATTTAAAAAAATGCTTATGTACCAATTCATTACCTCTATTATGTGATTGTGTGGTCCTCTCTCAACAATCTAGTAGTTGGGACATTCAAATAAAGCTGAAGGGGAAGTACAATAAAGGAGTAGATTGAAAGCTATTAAAATAAATGATTGGCCTCTGATAAACATCACTATGAGAGACATCAGCAAGAAATTAAATTTTAAAAATAGTTTAAATATATCTGCAAAACAGCGGTCATTAATTATTGCAGGAGTGTCAATAATTCTTCTTTGCTATGGGCTTACTGGTGTCCATTTTTGTTGAGTTTTTTAAGTAGGAAGAAGTCGTGATCTTACATCTGATTCCGTGAAGTTTCCTTTCATAATTACGAAAAGTAGCACAAATTGCTTTAAAGCTGTTTACCAAGCAGCTGGATAATAGCAACAAACCTTGAAGTTTGTTTTGCTATTGTACTCTTTGCTATGTTGACATGTGCAAAGCGACTAGATCATTTGGGTTGAAAATGATGATAGACAACACTTCAGCAGCTCGGAGGTACAGCCTTATAGTCGAAAAACGAATGTATCCACTGTATGCGTAAATTTTATAAACGTGCTATAAAATACACTGTAGTCCAAAAGTATCGATTGCCTTTCTTTTATGCTTATGTTATACACAACGAAATGAATTTTATTCCTTTTAGGAAGATGCCTACAATCAAAAGATCCATGCATTACAAACAAAACAATCCCTGAAGAGTAAATCATGATATATAGCAAGGCATGAAAAAAGTAATCTTATGCATACGGATGCCATGAGTTTTATTTTTAAACGAGTGGGAGGAAGTGATTTAGACTCGTTAGCACCTAGTGCCGGCAAAAGTATATTTATTAGAAATCATTTGTGACGACAATAGTTCCTAACAACATAATCTTAATATAAATCGCAATTGTCAACTAATAATTATCCGAGTGCATGCTTAACAGTTTATTATAGAAGCAGTGGGGGTGTTTTGAATCCTCATCAATACGAGTTCCCAAAGAATCTGGCCAAACCCATTCACAGCTGCACTCATCAATTCTGTAAGAAATTTGGATGGGTTACTGTCAGCTTGTGAAAGTGAACCATTTCGTTCATTGCATGTGGGCAAGCTTACGTACAAGCTTTTTGGATCTGTTACTGCAGACAGAAATACTTCAAAACTATTTTGTTAGTTCAAAGTTTGTTAGACAAAGCTCTATTTTGATGACATGCTACTCATGAAATGTCAACTTCAACTTAGAAAATTGATTTTGCTCCAGCCATAATGGCCACCGATAGAAACTAATGGTCAAAGTTAGAAAACATTCTTCAGAAAGAAAATTGCAGTTATGAAATTCCTTTTCAGTATCCTACAGAAAAAAACTGCCGTTACATCACATCACATTACAAGTAACTCTTACTCACATTATAATATATTTAACAAATATTATAGAAAGTTTGATTGAATGTAGAAACCTGATCGTGTTTTATTTATTATGAATTTAATAGAATATTTAAGTTACTGTCTATGCTATCAAAAAAATTATAAAAATCAATAAGTAAATGTTCCATGTACTGAGAGGATTCGTCTAGCTATTAACTGTTTATTACAATGTAGCTGTCAAAACAACAGCTAACCTTTTATAGGAAGTGCCTGCCGGGTCTTATGAGTATTGAACCATTTTCAATCATCATGTTGACCCCTTGCGTCTCAATTCCGTCAAATGTGTTTCTATAATACAGTATCAAAATACTTTGTAGAGTGTTATAGAACCGTTCGTTAACATAAACAAATTAAAAACTAGTTAATTCAAACAAAAATGCTAGCACATTGCGACATATCGACATAGCACGTGTCGTAACAGCTGAACGCAATGTGTTTATTTATAAGACAAAGCTTCATTTTGTAGGCCAACTTTTCTTTAATTGAATTTCTTCGTGAATAGCTTGGTGAAAGCAGAATTTCCAAACTCTGGCACCACAGATCGTGTACTGGGCGTCTTATGGAAGATTTAGCATGTAGCTGCCCGTCTCCTAAAGCCCACGATGATGATAATGATTTTGTAGTTCCAATGAAAAAACAACAACAAAGACTGGATTTGGGTATTGGATTCCTATGTGTTTGTTTTGTCTTTTGTCTTTGTAACATTGTAATTGTCGTTTTTGTTACATTATAAAATGAGAATTTATTACTGGCGTGTTTCAACTTTTTGGTTTGTTTATAACGCAACAATTTACATTTGATGTTTTTAATTACATTTCAAAATCTGACCCATATTAAAATAAAATTTTTGATACCAACGATAAATTCCAGGTGGTGGACTTGAATATGAACAAACTAACGAAATTATTTTTTCCACACAGCTATTTATGGCCCCAATAGAAGAAATCAAAGAGAACAAGATTGTTGGTTAATCCACCAAAGGACAAGTTGAAAGGTCTTGAAATAACAAACTTGCATGACTCTGCCGACTCAATTTGGGTAAAAAAAAACGGTTAACCTTATCAGTACTGAGTTTTTGCTTACCATAAGATGATAAAGCTCCCACATATGTATCTAATGATACTTGCACAGACTACCATAATTCTGTTGTCGCCAATAAAACCCAGTCTCCCAGATTACTTTTCAAGGTAAAATTACTTGGCTCCCATTTTTTCGAAATGTAAATTTAAATCCAATAAAAGGACATTAAAAACTTTGCTTAATTACCTAATTACAGCCAAGAAAAGAACATCTCTAATACATATGTATATTTAACGACTAATTTCAGCCAAGAAACGACAGTGTTAAATACATTTTTTATATTGTAACTAGAATTTCAGCAAGCAAACGACATTTCAATACATTTCTAGATTTAACTAAATTTCAGCAAGAACGGAGCATTTAATACACTTTATAGTTTTAACGTAATTCGCATAAGCAAGGACCAGTTTAAGTCACTATTATATTTAACTAAATTACAGCCAAGAAAAGGACATTTAAATACATTTTATATTTTAACTAAATTTCAAGCCAACAAAACGGACATATAAATCACTTTATATTTAACTAAATAACAGTCAAGAAGGACATTTTAAATACACTGTATATTTAAACTAATTTACAGCAAGCAAAGGACATTTAAATACATTTTATATTTAACTAATTAGCAAGAAACGGACATATAAATACACTTTATATTTAACTAAATTTCAGCCAAGAAACGGACATTTAAATACATTTTATATTTAACTAAATTTCAGCCAAGAAACGGACATTTAAGTACACTTTATATTTAACTAAATTACAGCCAAGCAAAGGACATTTAATA